>OZ024709.1:8817206-8890407 GCA_964016945.1 Microplitis deprimator | reverse complement strand
TAAACGAATTTCAGTTAAATCGTCATGTCAATTTTATAATTTGAATTTTTAAATTTTGTTGACTAAAATTTATTCAATAAATATTGTTCAACTCCCAATTGATATCAATTATAAGTAATTTTTTTTTAATTTTATATCTCAACGAAATTACGACTACGTTGTCCTTTTTTTTAATTAAAATTTTAATTTTTTTTAAGGCCATTCTCAGACAGTGTCCCCCACTTTTTATAAATTTTCAATGACTTTCAATTGTAATGACTGTATTAAAATTTCGATAATTAATTAAAAAAAAGTTTAAGCTTTAATTGAAAAAAGGGCAACGAAGTTACAATTTCACCAAGACATAGATTAAAAAAAAAAATATTTACACTTGATATCAATTGGGAGTTAAACAAAATTCGTTAAATAAATTTCAGTAAAGTCTTCATGTTAATATTATAATTTGGAATGTCAAATTTTTTGGCTAAAATTTATTTAATAAATTTCGTTTAACTCCTTATTGATTTTAACTGTGAGTAATTTTTTTAAAAATCTATATTTCGGCAAAATTGTAACTGCGTTGTTATATTTTCAATTAATGCTTCAATTTTTTAAAAATTAATTAATTAAATTTTAATACTGTTATAACAAGTCAAGGTCATTGAATATTTTAAAAAGTGTGGAGCTCTATCGGAAAATGCCCTTAAATAAACAGAAAATAAAAAATACGGCTATAATGAAAATTAAAAATTATTCACAAAAGAAATACATTTTTATAACAATTTTACTGATAAATTATCTAAATATTCAAACTAAAAATTTTTTTATATTATCAGTTATTAGATATTATATTGTTAATTTTTTTTGTATATTGTGAGTTTATAGCAATTTAAGTTTAAAAAAAAAATTATAATTGTGTGTTTTTAACCTTCCAACATTTTTATAAAATAATAAATATTAATTTTCCTAAAACAAAAAACTTTTTAGCATTATTTTTTATATTAATAATTAAGCTATATCCTAATCTATATTATTAAGAGAATAAGGAAAATTTTGTTCCTGACATATCTATATAATAGAATTAGTTAATGTTATTAAATTTGGTATCGTTAGAAAGATTTTGACTTGAATTTGTGCCTTTTCATAGTTTAAACTCTTTTTGATTGCCAAGTATTGAGATAAATAGATTTATCTGTATCATTCGAATTACATTTAAATTACGCGAGAAAAAAAACGATCGTATTTATTTTCTTTAAATAAATTAATACTTCAATTATTCTGTCACTAAATATGACTAAATGTTACTGAATATATTATTTATATCGCGTTACTTATTCCAAAATGACAGATTTTTATACGCCCTTTTGGTTTTAGGAAGCTTCTCAAAGCTAAAAAAATGTGCATAGAAAAAAAAATGATTCATTGACACAAAAAATCTTTACTCGCCTAAAAAAAAATTTTTACTTACCCCAAGAAATTTTTTTCATTCTGAATTGAAAACAAAAATTTATTTAGAACTAGAAAAATTACTTGGTACAAGGAATTATTTCTTGACCAAAAAAATCTATTTTCGCCTCAAGACAATTTTTGTATTTAATTTATAATGCATAAAATTTCTTGGTGCAAATTAAAATTTTTTGCAGCAAGAAATCCTTTTTTTCTGCATATTTTATATATTTAGTAGTGATATTTGGGCAGTCACATAGTGACTGCAAGTTGCTCGTTACTCTTATTTGTATAGTATTACATAATTGATCAGAATATAATTGGTATAAATAGTGGTAAGTATAAGTTTCATTTCATATATTCAATTGGATTAAAAATAAATTTATATTACGAGATTATTTTTAATTACCATTAATTGTATAATATTTTCTTATTTACAGTCGAATAATATTAATTTCAGTTAGTGATAATAGAAAGTAAATTTAATTTAATATATTCGATTAGGATCAAATACATTTTTATATTTCGTGTTTATTTATTACAATTCAATGGAAACAATAAATTATAAATATATTTATTACACATGAACACTATTTGCTGTAATTAATTCGTAATAAAAGAAAGCATATATTAATTTTCAAGTTAAACTAAAACCATGTTTTAGCATTTTTTCTAAATAAATAAATTAATAAGTTGTGCCCTAAAATTTATAAAACAAATCGAAATAATCTTTTGGCTGCATTAGTTGGAGTTTCATTTAAAATGTATGTCTTCTCTCTTTCTATGTTTTATTACCATAAGAAATCTAATTTATCTGCTGATTTCTTATAAGTTCATTGTTGGTAAGTAGAAATAATTATTTGTCCGAATGTACCTTTTCACAAATGTCACTATGGTCAACTGTCACGCTATCCATATGTCCTTTGTAACCGACTGGTAACATTGCCAAAAGTCACATTTTCCAATTGTCACAATGTACAATTGTCCTTGTGTTAAGATGTCCATATTCCTAAACGTCACGTAAGACACTTGTCGACTTTGCCAAATGTCACACTGGACGAATGTCCTGTTTGTCAAATGTCACGTTGGCAAAGTGTCGACTTGTCTACATGTCGTATGTTTCAGTTGTCGCACTTGCATGAGTGTCACAGTTTCCGTATAGTATGTAGGACAAATGTCACGCTGGACGAATGTCGCTATTACCAGATGTAGCGTTGGTACATTGTCACGATTCCTAGATGTCGTTTTTGCCACAGTAGTACGTTGTCCAGATGTCCGTTTAGGGCTATCTAATGGCACCCTTTCAACATTAAATTACCGTCAATTTCAACGCAAAGTGGCTATTAGGGTACTTCCAGAATTAGCCCTATCGAAAGTTCCCATAGAATCCCTTCAATTGATTCAAAAACCGCATAGAATACAGTACACTTGTATTGGTTTCTATGTGGTTTTTGATCCATTTGAGTGGATTCTATAGGAACTTTTGGATAGGGTTGATCCTGAAAGTAGATATGAGCTAAGTTAAATATTCAAATTGACGACAATTTGCAGGCAACTTTCTGATAAGTTTTTTAGTATGTTGCATTTGAATTGCAGTCAGAAAACTCAACAGCAGAAGTTGACGTATATTTGTCGTCAAATGTTTTTCTAACATCCATAAACACGTTAATGATTAGAATGTTTTTTGATGTAAATTATTTTGCTTATTTTTAAACTATATTCGTATTAAATATATATATATATATATATATATATATATACTAGGGTGCTTCATTTCGGAGCAACATTTTTTTTTTTTTAAGTGCATGTGGAAAAAATCATAGTTCAACACAAAAAAAAAATTTTCGCGCAAGAAAAAAAATTCTATGTCGATTACAAACCTAGCTCATTGAAAAATTTGATTTTCCAATTCAAATAACACAGGAATAATTGTTTTTTTCGCTGTAAGTGTTGTTAACTCTCTAACAAATTGATAGATCGAATAGACCAATACAGATTTTTGTAGGAAATTGAATGCTCTACAAAAAAGATCTCTTATCATTTTTCGATAAATCCACCTGTTCAAAAGTTATTGGAGCTCGAAGTAAAGTTGGAGATCTTTTCACTTTTCCGTCGAAACTATCAGAATTATCACAAAATGTTGTGAAATTTTTTTTGTTGACAATTTTATTCTCTACAAATTATTATCAGTAAAGTTTTTTCAAATTCCGCATTGTTTTCTATTTATTTTTATTTTAATTTCAAGCTCTTAAAAAAGTGGTTCTGATTGATTTCAAGAGCTCGACGTTAAAATGGTAATAACTAGAAAACAATGCGGAAATTGAAAAAACTTTACTGATAATAATTTGTAGAGAATAAAATTGTCAACAAGAAAGACTCCACAACATTATGTGATAAGTCTGATAGTTTCGCCGGAAAAGTAAAAAGATCTCCAACTTTACTTCGAGCTCGAATAACTTTTGAACAGATGGATTTATCAAAAAATGATAAACGACCTTTTTAGTAGAGCGTTCAATTTCCTACAAAAATATGTATTAGTCCATTCGATCTATTGATTTGTTAAAGAGTTAACAATGCTTAAAGCTAAAAAAAAAATCGGTCTGTCGGTTGACCCTGTGGGCCAGCCCCAAAACTTCCCGCCTATTTCGAGCTCCTTGAGCTCGAAAAATTGTTGTGGATACATTTTCGAGCTCTTCGAGCTCGAAAATACTTTTGTATGCGTTTATTTTCGAAAAATAACGTTTTTTACCATTTTTTCTACAACGATATCTCTCGAACGAATAAACCGATTTTGATTTTTGAGGCGGCATTCGACGCGGCTTACAAAATTTTAGAGCTGATTAGATTTTGGAATCAATCCATCGAGCGAATTAAAAGTTATTCAAAAAAAACATTTTTGAAAAAATTTTATTTTTGAAATATCTCCGAACGTACCCGACCGATTAAGCTCAAATTTTCAGTGTTCATAGTAAATAACAAGCCGCGTCAAATGACACCTTAAAGTTCAAAATCGGTTCATCCGTTCAAAAGTTACAGAATATTTACATACGTACGTACGTACGTACATACATACATACATACACTCGGACATCATCTTGAATTTAGTCAGAATAGCTTCCTAGAACCTCAAAACGTCGACATCTGTTGGAATTTCGATTTTCACAAATCGGACTGAAACCAATAACTTCCCGAATTTTTGAAAATTTGCTATTTTCTTAGCGGGAAGTTAAAAATTTTTCCCGTGTTATTTAAATGGGAAAATCGAATTTTTCAATGAGCTAGGTCTGTAATCGACATAGATTTTTTTTTCTTGCGCGAAAACTTTTTTTAACTTCCCGCTAAAAAAATTGAAGATTTTCAAAAATTTCGGGAAGTTATTGTTTTCACTCCGATTTGCGAAAATCAAAATTCCAACAGATGTCGACGTTTTGAGGTTCTAGGAAGCTATTTTGACTAAATTCAAGATGATGTCCGAGTGTATGTATGTATGTATGTACGTACGTATGTAAATATTCTGTAACTTTTGGACGGATGAACCGATTTTGATCGTCAAGGTGTCATTCGACACGGCTTGTTAATTACTATAAGCACTGAAAATTTGAGCTTAATCGGTAGAGTACGTTCGGAGATATTGCAAAAATAAAATTTTTTCAAAAATGTTTTTTTTGAATAACTTTTAATACGCTCGATGGATTGATTCCAAAATCTAATCAGCTCTTAAACTTTATAAACCGCGTCGAATGCCACCTCAACCATCAAAATCGGTTCATTCGTTCAAGAGAAACCGTGAACGAAAGAATTAAAAAAAAATTTTTTTTTTAGTTTTTTTGAAATTTCTCAAAAACGACTATAAATCTATTTTAAAATTTGATCAGCTCCAGAACTCAATAAAACGCGCAGATTGCCACCTCAACCGTTGCAATCGGTGAATTCGTTCGAGAGATATCGTTGGAGAAAAAATGGTAATAAACGTTATTTTTCAAAAACAAAGGTATACAAAAGTATTTTCGAGCTTGAAGAGTTCGAAAATGTATTCACAACAATGTTTTCGAGCTCAAGGAGCTCGAAAACTGCGGGAAGTTTTGGGGCTGGCCCGCAGGGTCAACTGACAGACCGATTTTTTTTGTTGAACTATGATTTTTTCCACATGCACTTAAAAAAAAAAATGTTGCTCCGAAATGACACACCCTAATATATGTATTAGGGTGCTCCATTTAAAACGAACATTTCTTTTTTTTTAGCGGAGACAAGAAAATTTTGTTATTTATGTTAAGATAAAAATTCCCTGAAAATTTCAGCTCTTAATTCTAATTTTAAGTACTTCCTATCGAGCATCAAAGTTTTCCCATTTAAAAAGCATGTAAATCGAATAACTTTTCTTTAAAATTACTATAACTTAGCCCGATTTTGAGCTATCGTTTTGAAACCTGTTTTTATTTGTAGAGTATTTGTTGCTTTTCAAAAGTGTATGAAACGGTTTTGGTCTAACTCGATCCACGTCGATTGTATCAGCTCCGAAAGACAATTTTTCACTTTTTTCATTTATTTTTGTCAATAGTGAAGAAACGGCTCATCTTACTCAAAATATGCATAAGACTAATCTTTTAGAAAATTTTATCCTCTACAAAATTGCTCCTAACACTTATATTGCTAAAGTCCACTGTTCATGAGATACATGCATTTTCACATTTTACAATAAAAAAGATTAGTACCGTATTAGTAAGCTTACAATTTTTTTTAGGGGAGCCTGGGGCACGAAGGCCCCCTTAAGCCGGTTTTTTCTTTTGATGGCTTTAACCACCAAATTCGTTTAATTTCCGACTATTTCGGAAGAATCAGTCGAAATTTTGCAAAAAATCAAAAAAAAATTTTTTTTTTTCTGGAGCACGAAGGCCCCCTCCCCGAAAAATTATAAAAACAAAATTTTTTTTTATTTCCCATCAAGTTATGACCTCTATACTGTTTGTATCATATTTTAGACCAATATGTGATATGTGGGGTAAAATGGACCACTCGAAAAAAAAAATTGTAACGATAAAATTTTTTTTTTTTTTTTCATTTTCCGTCGTTATGACCTTTATAATGTTTTTATCATATTTTAGGCCAATATGTGATATTTGGGGTAAAATGGACCACTCAAAAAAAAATTGTAACGAAAAAATTAACTTGACGGAAAATGAAAAAAAAAAAAAAATAATTTTGTCGAGTAGACCATTTTACCCCACATATCACATATTGGCTTAAAATATGATAAAAACATGATAGAGGTCATAACTTGACGGAAAATAAAAAAAAAGTTTTTACCCAATTTTTGAGGGGGGCCTTCGTGCCCCAGGCTCCCCTATATATATTTTATATATAATATACTAACACCAACAGCCAACTTGGCTAAAGTGAACAAAAATATACGGATTGATTTTGATGTTAAATTGACTGCAAAAAGTTGTTCTATAATAAGCCGTCGTGAGAATTCTTTTGTTACAAACAAATTCTCTCCTATAATCAAATTTAGATGAAATATATGTGAAGCCAAACTATTCGTAACGTGATTGGTCGAAAGCGAAAAAATATATGCAAACGACACAAAAATATACATTAAAATAAATATATGAAAAACGACACGCACGCGCTAGCGTGCGAAACACGTACACTGGTTTTTTACTACTGTATAACATTACACCGTTTCCTTCCATAGAGATTTTTCGAGTTTTATACATAATTCATATAATTATACAAACCTCTTTACAGAAAAAAGAAAAATCCCACAAAAAACAAAATATAACGTAACCCGTTTAGATACTCGCGATGGAGATGCGAATAAATCCGAGATCGTATGCGTTCACCCACGTCGCTCGCGGAATTGCCATAACGGTATTTCTACGGTATTTTCCCGGTATTTTTTGGGTATAAGTATTATTACGGTATACCCACGGTATAAATGCGGTATGTTTGTAAAATTTTATTACCGCATTAATACCGTAAATATATTGTGTTGATACCAAATTTATATAGGGACTATACCGTATTTATACTGTGGTTATACCATATTTAAGCTCTCGCTATACTGTATTTATACGATGATTATACTTCATTCGTATAGTTTTTATGCTGTACTTAAACGTCGGTTATACCGTATTTATACGGCCGCTATACCTCATTTAAACAGTGGTTACGCGGTATTCATACTATGTTCGCACCATATTTATACGGTGCTTATGCCGTATATATATAGTGGTTATGCTGCATTAATACGGTGATTATGCCGTCTCATTCTTACAAGCTAAAAAATACTTTTCATATCTTTTAGTTTTATTAACAAGCAATCTTCAGATTCTATAACAGATACAATATGTTTTACTACTACTTGCATTTTTAAATGACTCATCTCTTCACTATGTTCTGCTTTCAATTGTTCAATAAAAAAATACAGTTCATTTTCAGTTTCACAAAAAAATTTTTTTTTTTTAAATTTCTCTCATATTCAAAAATAAAAACTTTTGAAACGTAAAAATTTTTCAATTTAAACAAAAATATGCTGACTTGAAGAAAAAAAATTTTGATTCAAGATAAAAGTTTCAAGATAATTATTTACTTGGTGCAAGAAGATTTTATTTTTCCGAATCGTTAAAACGAAATTTCTTGAATCAGGAATTTTTTTCTTGATTTGAGTTAACTGTTTTTTCTATGTAGTAATAATTCGCAAGAACATCAGATAATTTCGAAATACATTTATGATCAATATTAATAACTATAATTATTTTATGATTAAAAATTATAAAAGTTCTTTAATTTAAACATGTTTAAACACTGCAGTGTTTATGTAGTATGGGTATTTTGACATAAAAGTTTTTTTTTAGCTCATAAAGTTCTTTATTTGCACGTTATGAAAACCTACACGCGTCTTTGGAATTTTAGTTTCGCTACACAGAAAATACAGTTAACGAACCAAGAAAAATATTCTTGATACAGAAAAATTTTTTTTAACGATTCGGAAAATAAACATTTTCTTACACCAAATAAATAATTATTTCGAAATTTTTATCTTGAATCAAAATTTTTTTTCCTCAAGTTAACATATTTTTATACTTTAATCGAAAAACTTTTACTTGTTTTAAAAGTTTTTATTTCTTAATATAAGCGATATTGTATTGAAGAAAGCCGTGCCAGGTTCTTGTAGCAATATTGCATTTTTTTGTTTAAAAAAAATAAAATTTCTTGAAATAATTACTATTTATTTAACGCAAAAATTTTCGTATGCTCCAACCAAGAAAAAAAAGTTGCTCAAACCGAGAGAAAAATTTCTTGGTAGAAAAGATATATATGGAGGAGAGAGAAGTCACTGATGCTAGGCAGCAGCAGCGAGAATAGTTCGGTGCTCGCCACTAGATAGCGCCTACGACTTGTAGTGTCCCTGGTAAAAAACTGATTTCAGAAGTTTTATATTCCAAACTTGTGTCTATTCTGGCCCGGGTGCTCCTCCGTTATTTGACAGAGTGATAAGTACCTTTTTTGATGGTAATATAGTACATCCTATATTACATAATGACAAAAATATTTATTATTAATGTTTCCATAAATAATTTATCTCCGAATTTGAACTAGAACTTTAAAAAAAAATATTTTAATCAAAAGTCTACAGAGCTCTACTGTATGATTAAAAATATACGAGTGACATAATACATTGTAAAGCAATATATATATATATATATATATATAATTCCGTATAAACACCTTATTAAATCAGTACAATTGGTGTGAACTCGGTAGAAATACTGTATTATTACGGTAAAAATGCCATATTATTGCGGTAGAAATTTGGTATTAATATCATATAAATAAAGTATTAATATTATGGAAATTCCGTATTAATACAGAAGAAGTACCGAGTTATTACGGTAAAAATAATGTATTTATACGGTAGAAATGCCGTATAAGCTCCGTATAAGCTCTGTAGAAATACCGTAATTAAATTTCACAAATATACCGTATAAATACGGTAAAACTACTTGTTATCGACTACGTTTATACTCTTTTAATACAGTGTTCAAACCGTATCATTAAAACCGCAAGGGACGTGTGTAATAAATTTTACGTAAATATCAAAAAAAACAAAAATAATAATCAATTTAATTGTTATTAATGTTTAAATGTGTTCAATGATTAAAATAATAAATTTTAATTAAACGATTGTTGTGCCTGGACCAGCTCTTCAGGCTGGGTCAGTGCACGTGCGCCAGACCGTTTAGATAAAACGGTCAAAACAATTATACAGGGGGGAAATTTGCGAAGAAAGATCCGAGCAAGTGGTTAATTGTATCAAGGCGGATAACAATCGAGTAAAATTATAAAAACTAGATAAGCAGTAAGTAATTATAGGAAATTATAAACAAGAATAAGGAAATAAAATAAAGCGATAAGGAAAGATCCAAGAAAAATAAATATTAAATTTTCCCCAATAGCTGTTGGTTTCCGATTATTTAATTATTTCTCTGTTATGAGGTTGCGCCAAGTACACGTTCAACATTGATTCCTTATTGCATAAAATATAATTTTTTTGCAAAAAATACTGAAATCGCAAAACAAAAATACCAACCCGGGAAAAAATCATCAGGCCTGATCATGCATGATCATGCGTTAATCTCATGTATGATCATGCCTGAATATTGGCCAGCCATGAGCATGCATGATCATGGCTGGTCAGGCATGATTGTTCTTTTTCATGCAGGATCACGCATGCTCATGGCTGGCTAATATTCAGGTATGATCAGGCCTGAGCAAGCAAAATCCCTCATATTATTAAAAAAAATAAATAAAAATCATGATGTCAAATTGAAATTAACTTATTTTGTGAGCATTATTGTGTAGTTAATGTTTTCTGGTCGAAAAGTACTTTTGAAATTTTACCCGCGACGGGTCTTGAACCCACGACCGTCATGTTAGGAAGCACGTCCGCTGTCCACTAGGCTGAACTATCTTATTCAGTTTACGACGATTTTTAACATCTTTTGAAACCTTAGGGTTGTAAAAAATAAATTATTATTTGAACTCGTTCTTGATTTGTTTATTAAATCTTTTTTGAATAATGAATGAAAAGAATTGTAGTTATTAATTACAAGCAAATTTAACAATTACATTAATCTTAATTATTAATTAAAAAAAAAAAGCAATTATATTGAGTGTCATTATCAATTTGGCAAGAATTTATTATTTCAATTCTTTAATTAATTCAAAAAAACAATTTTTAATTAAATTCAGTTAAATTATTTTTCGGAAAACAAGATTGGTTTTCGTTATTAATTGAACCAAAAATTATAAATTAAATATATTTTGATTATCGATTTGAAAAATGATAATTTTAACTACTATCGTCAAAATAAAAGTAAATGTTTAATTATTTGAAGTTTCTCATAAAAAATATATGATTATCCTTAATTAAAAACCTCAATCAAATCCGATTGAAGCTCGACCGGATTTTAATCGAATTCAATCAGTTTAATCGGAGATTTTAATCATAGATTTTGATTAAATTATTTTTAATGTTTGTCCTGCATGATTCATGCATGATCCATGTTTGAACATGCTTACCCTTGCCTGAATCATGCGTGATACATGCTGATTTTTTCCCAGACAATTAATCTAATTTAAATAAATAATAAAATAAAAAGGAAACAATAATTATAATTAATCTAACAGTTTCTATTAACAACTAACTTTTATCCATGAATATGAACGAGTACGCTTAGTCGTGTATGATCAAGACTGAATATTCATAAATATTTTTCACTATTTGCATATAACCGTGAAAGGTTAAGGTTGACCATGCATAGCCTTGTATGATCATGTCTGCGCCATGCATGATCATGAATAACAGAGCATGCCCAACCATAACGTTTCTCGAGGGATTACATCTCTGGATACAATTATTCCTAACGTAAGTAATGAGCAAGTCTGATTTAGAATGAGCCATGCATGATCATGCTTGCTCATGAATGAGTCATGTCTGGCCATTAATGAGTTTTGCATGATCAAGTATGAACCATGCATGGTCATGTATAATAGAGTATGCTTAGGCATGACCTTTCCTGATGGATCATATCTCTGGATACAATTATTTCAAACTTAATGCATGCGCAAGCTTGATCTAGAATGAGTCATGCATGATCATGCTTGATCACGAATGAGTCATGCCTGGCCATAAATGAGTCATGCAGGATCAAGCATGAATTATGCATGAATCATGTACGGTCAGGCATGAATTATGCATGAATCATGTACGGTCAGGCATGAATCCTGCATGATCTTACATGATCATCCATGGTGATTTTTTCCCGGGAAGTAACTGGGATATTGTGAAGATGACAAAATATATTATTTTCAAAAATACAAATAAAAAAAAATATTGATAAGACTGCTCCGATTTTTTTTATTAATGGTAAATCACTAGATGAATTTTCAGTAAGATGTGCGATGATTATTGAAAAGCTAATTTGCTGTGTGCCACAAAATGGTCTTGAAGGAATACTACTGAATTTCATCTCTTATTACGTTTTTAGATTGTTATCAGCAAAAGATCTTTAAATCACTTGAATTTATTCAAAGGTAGAAATATAATCAGGATTTCTGATTATTAAAAGTTTCATATGAAATTTATATTTTTTAACTTCCCGCTAAGAAAATTGAAAATTTTTAAAAATTCGGGAAGTTGTTGGTTTCAGTCCGATTTCCGAAAATCAAATTTCTTTTAGATCTTGACGTTTTGAGGTTCTAGAAAGCTATTCTGACTAATTTCAAGATGATGTTCGAGTGTATGAATGTTTTTACGTACGTATGTACGTAAATATCTGTAACTTTTGGACGGATGAACCGATTTTGATCGTCAAGGTGCCATTCGACGCAGCTTGTTAATATTTAAAAGCTGTGAAAAATTGAGATTGATCGGTAGGTTGCGTTCGGAGATATTTCAAAAATAAAATATTTTCAAAAATGTTTTTTTGGATAACTTTTGATGTGCCTTGTAAACTGATTCCAAAATCTAATCAGCTCTAAAACTTTATAAGCCGTGTCGAATGTCACCTCAACCATCAAAATCGGTTCATTTGTTCAAGAGAAACCGTAAGCGTAAGAATTAAAAAAAATTTTTTTTTAATTTTTCAGAAATTTCTCAAAAACGATTAAATAAATCAATTTCAAAATTTGATCAGCTCTAAAAATCAATAAAACGCGTTGATTTCCACCTCAACCTTCTCAATCGGTCAATTCGTTTGGGAGATATCGTTGGAGAAAAAATGGTAAAAAACGTTTTTTTCCGAAAACAACGGCATACAAGAGTATTTTCGAGCTCGAAAAGCTCGAAAATGTATTCACAACAATTTTTTCGAGCTCAAAGAGCTCGAAAACAGCGGGAAGTTTTGGGACTGGCCCGCAGGGTCAACTGATAGAACGATTTTTTTGAATTCATCCAGTTTTTTTAGAAATTAACCCTATCAATTCCCATACAAAATTTGGAAATCGGCGCTAGATCAGGCCATTAATGGGCCAAGACTTTCGATTAATGGCTTAGCAATGACAATTTTTATTGGCCGATAAACGGCTTATAGCCGGGATGACAACCTCGGCCCATTAAAGGCGTTCGACTATCGGCCGATTAATGGTAGCCAGCAATCAGCCAAGCAAGCAATTAAATTTAATTAATTAAAAAAATTTTATTATTATTATCCTAGTAGAATTCATGATTATTCTACGAGCCTCGTTCTCGAGATTAATAATAATAATAGTATATTTATAACCATGTAGTTACCCCAATGGTCACTAGAGTGCACAACTTGTTCAGAGAAAGTAAAACCATCGGTCTACTTACCTCTGTTACTCCCTCTATACTCCATATCTCTTTGTTGTGCACTAGAGTGAACACTAAAGTTTTTTCACGGTGACAAAAATTCTTTATTGTAATTTAAAGTAAAGGTAAAATAAATCAAGACAAACGTGTCAAGCATGCATAAACGTAAAGGTAATCCGAGCAAGCTTTCTATCGAGTTGTTACTTACAAAACCTGTGCTCTGATGACTACTATTTTTAGCATCTAAATTTATGTAGACTTTAAGTCTTGGAGGCTGTAAAAACATTTATAATACAATAATTAATAACATTCACAAAAAATTAAATATTTTACATTGGTGACATATAATTTGGTCTCCAAATTACTATATATTTTTAGTCAAAATATTTTTGCAACAAAGTAATATTCGTCAAAATTCATAACCGAACATATGTTGTCTGAAGACACTTAATTTAAAATTATATCATCGGAGGACATTTTATCGTAAGGATATTCATTCAAAAGATATTATGTATGGAATGATTATGTGGGGACTAAGATAACAAATGACACTTTGAAACTTACAGCAGATGGTTCATGATCATGGTCAGGTTGAAATTTAGTAATTTTTAGTAGCTGTTTATCTTTTGTTGTCTTAATAATCAAAATGGCAGGACATAGTTTCACATTTATTCTACAAAAGAAAAAATATACAATAAATATTTAAATTATTCGAATGAATATATATGTAGATATGCTTTTATAAATACCCTGGATGTTCACGCTTAAAGTTCCTCAATGTGTCAGGTTTTGGATTTACACGACATCGAAAATAACGCTCATCGTAGATTAAATTCACGTTATAGTCGGTTTTTCCTTTACACACAGTTTCTAATTTTTTTCCTGTGGTTGCGACAAATTCATACTTCAAAGTTTCAGTATAAAGCTTCAATTTTTCTTCAACTATTTTATAATCATGAAATGTGTCTCATACATTAAATATCGGCGTGAGGTCACCCACTTTAACTTTAAAGAACGCTTCACGTATATTATTTACGAAGTCCAGTAGTTTCGATCATAAACTATTCATTGTGAACTAGATACTTGATCGGAGTATAATATTTTGGATAGAAGAAAATATACCGGCAAATGGTAATATAGATTACAATTACGCAGATGCATCGCCTCAGTGTCTACGAATATACTATTTACACTCACGCGATCACATGCGTAAGTTAGCGCAGTGGATAGCATTAAAGACTTTGAATCGGAAGGATGCAGGTTCGAGCCCAGCAGTCACCGGGATGTTTTCATCAATCAAAATCATGTATACTTCCTCTAAGTAATGATTCTAATACATTGATCACATTTCCGATCTAATTACAAGTGTCTTATATTTTTTTTCGCAATATAATATTTTTTTTCACCGATGAAATCAATGGATTCCCATATTCACTCTTCAATTTAGTGGATTCTCATATTCACTTATCAAATCAGTGAATTCTAATATTCACATATTCATTTAGTGAATATTCACTAATTCTGCCAAATGTTTGAGCAAGAGCTAAACTGAATAATTAACAAATTTATTGATCTTTAAAAAAAATTATATTGTAGGTAAATTATTGTAAATTCAGAATAGACTCAGGTGGATGTTAAGTAGTGGACTGTGTTTGATGACTCTGGTACTGGTGAATACTCAGCAGATTGGATTCCTCGTAGCTGAGCTGGTGGCAACCGAGCTAACGTCCTCTGACTCGATCGGTGTTGAGTGATGATGAACTGGAAGCAAGCCTAATAAGCGGCCCGCTGACTAGTAGCCTTGGTTGGTGATGATTACGCCGCTTCAGGCGAAGGACTCGTAGTTGAGGGTCTCCCTATGTCAAGCGAAACGTAGGTGATGTACGCTGTTGATTCTAACTTGGCAGGGCCAAGCAACTGCTGGCGTGGTCAGGCGGTCTTGGAAATAGCTCAGGATCTTGAGTCTCAGGCTAAAGACTCACAGTGCTCGTTCAGATCTCGTATTAGCTCGTTCGCAGCGACTAGGCGGCAGCTGTTGGAAATAATACAGTGTTAGTGGCTTACTCGGATGTTAGACAAATAGCGGCAGATCAGCTTAGAGGTCAGAGCATGATGCTGGAGTTCTCGCGAGCCATGAATTGGTGTTACGAGAACTTTAACCTGAATGTTATTAGGTTGGAAGTTGAGTAGACAGGTACATGATTGAAAGAATATCTCGAGACGCATGTCTCATCTAGCCGATCCATCATAACAACTGACGGGTCACCAAGGCGGTGTCCCGGTCGCAGAGAACCAGGGACCATTCTGGGTAAGGCCTTGGTGAAAGCTGGGGGCAGGTCAGCCATCATGGTGCTCTGGGTAAGGAGAGAATACCCGAAAGGATTCTCCAGAGTAGATATGGTCCGCTATAACCACTGACGAATCACAAGGTGGTGTCCCGGTCGCAGGTGAACCGGGACCAGACTCAGGCAGACCTTATGACGTACAGTTAAAGGTCAGTCATTATAGCGCGACCCAGTTAGAGAGTATTGACAGATGCAAGAGAGACTATTAATTGAATCGGTGTACATACCAAAGCAACCCAGGTTATGATTTACTTAGACCTGAGTGTTATGATCAAGAGCTGGTAGTCTGAGACAAGTCGAACTGAATACCACGCTTACACTAGAGCGGGATTGCGCGATGCAGCTTGCTGATAATCGAGAAATGTTTCTTGCTTAAGAGGCGACGTACTTGATTCTTGATGGTTGCTTGAAGGGAGAGAAATCACACAAGTATTATCGATGTGGTATCGACAGCAATTGGATGATCAGGAGCTATGCTGGGCTGTTGTCATGGTAGACATCACTTGATAGCACTAGCAAGTTGTATCGCAAAAGGACGTGATAAGATGCTGTAAAACTAAGTATTAATTAAAACTGAACTATTGCTGATTTCACTGTATTAGGTAAAGAGTAGTTGAACAGGATCGGAGACACTCGATATGCTTGGTATAAAAGGTCAGAGACGACTGACTATTTTTGGCCTGGGATTTCGGGTACTCGGTTTATACAAAAAACTGAAAGGAACAGCCGAGACTTTTCACGAACGTTCTCGAAGGTTTTCTTTCGAATAAGTAAAATATAATATTGAGAAATATTCTCTTAAAACTGCTCTGTGGAAAACCTATGTGAAAAAAAGTATTAGCAGGCAATACGAGTTACAGTAAGAGTACAGAGCCGTCGTTGAGGCCCCTTTAAATGTGGGCGTGCAGCTCTAGTCTCAGCCACATCTGGTTTTTATGACCGCACGGGACAGAGGATCATAAAACTAGGAACTCAGGTTGCAAGCAGCTGAGTAAATTTAGCTAGATTCAATCTAAAAAAAATGAAAGTTTCTATTTTCGTTCGTTGATTTTATTTTAAATGTCGGCTGAGAAATAATATTAAAAATTGCTTGATAATTAAATAATCAGATAAGTTTGTTCGTAATGCGAGCCTTATATATTTTAAACATTCCCGCCCCCCATTTGTTAGTCCCACTAACGAATAATAAGGCAGATTTTTTAGAGACTGACATTGGGCTCTGGAATTTCTTCAGGTGTGATCCTCAGAGAACTTCATATATCGATGAGTGATGCTTCTTGCTGCATTTCGAGCAGCGTCTGCGTGAAGGGCATTCATCGGCTCGATGATTTTCAAGGCAGTTGTAACAGAGTCGATGTTTGGCGATGAACTCTATGCGTTGCGGGTCAGTCTTGCCCACGTACACTGGGAAGCGAGCAACATGGTGGTCCGCTGAACATATGATGCAGCTTCGTGACTTGGGACCAGCTGGGTCGTTGTTATCCCGTCTGACTGGGTGGACTTTGACGTCTGATGATGAGATTCTTGAAGATTGAGTCTGTGTCTAGCTTGAGTTCTTGTAGGCTTTTAGTGTCAGAAGTCGTGAAATGATGAAGTTTGACAGTCGCTTCCACTTAGCTGGGTCTTTAGACGCTTCCAAATGGTTCTCCCATGCCTTCATAGTTTCTGGATCAAATCGTTGCACTGTCAGGAAAATTAGGAAATCATCGATACCTGGCATATTACGCTATAGAGTCTCGATGGCTCGGCGAATTTGAATGGCTTTAGTGTAGAGTTGTTCGAGTTCTGCAGCAGACTCCTTGGACATACGTTTCATTGTCGTTGCAGCGTGAATGGCGTCGTTGAGTAGTACACGAGTATTTTCGTAGAATGATTGCAGAGACTCCCAGGCTTTTTCGAAGTTATTCTCGGTGAGCGCCGTGTTGTTTATGAAGTGGGCTGCAGTTCCTACCAAGCAATTTTTCAGGTAATGCAGCTTGTATACCGTATTAAAGTTCGAGTTGGCGATAACCATGGAACTAAACATGTCCTTGAACGCGAGGATGAGACGGTGCCGTTGAACTTAGGAAGATCCACTGGAGGTAATCGAGGAACATGATAATTCACTGCTAAATATTTTGACCCTGAATTGACAGATTTGGCAGCTGATGGTGCTCGAGTTGTGCTGGTGCTTCACTCGATGATCTCGTAAGCTCGTTCGAGCGCTTCTAGATAATGTTCTCTGGTGGACTCAAAGTGATGTCGACGAAAGTATGATCTCTGCAGGATCTGCTCTCTTTCCCCCTCTTGAAGTTTGGCGATCGCCATAGTCAGGGCGTCATCGTTCAGTGAAAACTTCTCCCACTGTTCACGAAGCAGTGAGCGACGTGCCTCGACACGGTGGCGGCTGACCTTTTCAGTGCCGATGCGAGTGAGATTTCTGAAGAAATCTTTGATGAATGTTCGAATCTCACCCTGCTGGTTGACACGGTGATGAACGTGCTCAATCCTCATGCTGGATATTCACCAATCTGGCTCGAAGGACCGTATGCTTGGTACGATTGTAGCATTGACAATTAGTGAATATTCACTTGAAATTAGTGAAAAATCACTAATTCATATTAAGAGAGTATTATTAAGAGAATAAGGAAAATTTTGTTCCCACCATATCTATATGATAGAATTGATTAATGTTATTAAATTTCGGTTCGTTAGAAAAGTCTTGACTTGAATTTGTTCCTTTTCATAGTTTAAACTCTTTTTTATTGCCAAGTATTGAAATAAATAGATTTATCTGTATCATTTGAATTACAATCAAATTACGCGAAAAAAAAGACGATCGTACTTATTTTTGTTAAATAAATTAATATTTTAATTATTCTGTCACTAGGTATAACTATAAATGTCACTCCCTCGCGGTTTTCATGATACGGTTTGAACAATGTATTGAAAGAGTATAAACGTAGTCGATAATAAGTAGTTTTACCGGAATAATACGGTATATTTGTGAAATTTAATTACGGTATTTCTACAGAGCTTATACTGCGTTTATACGAAGCTTATACAGCATTTCTACCGTATAAATACGTTATTTTTACCGTAATAATACGGTACTTCTACTGTATTAATACGGCATTTCTATAATATTGATACTTCATTTATATGATATTAATACCAAATTTCTACCGTAATAATACGGCATTTGTGCTGTAATAATACCGCATTTCTACCGTAATAATATGGCATTTTTACCGTAATAATACGGTATTTCTACCGAGTTCAAATAACAATTGTACTGATTTAATAAGGTGTTTATACGGAATTATATATATATATATATATATTAGGGTGCTCCGTTTGAAACGAACATTTTTTTTTTTCGCTCCCCATCGAAAATCTTGTTCTATATGTTAAAATAAAAATTCAGTCCAATTTTGAGCTCTTAATATTAATATTAACCACTGGAACAACGTCGTTGAAGTTTTCCCATGTTAAAAGCACGTAAATTTAGTTTTTTTTCTTTTCAATTAATAAAACTCAGCCCCACTTTTATGTATCGTATGGGTCCAAAGTTTTTCTTAAAGAGAATTGTATGCTCTTCAAAAAAGCCAGTATCTGCTTAGCTCTGAGTTCTCTAGCTCTCCTGTGAGTCTTTAATGTCAAATTTCGTATCAAATCGATGGTTTTTTGCTGTTAACACATGAACGGTTGAGTCTAGAGAAAAAACGTAAATGACTTTTTTGTAGAAAATTTAATTTTCTATAAAAAAGGTTTAGAGACTTGTATCTCTAAAACTATTATTTTAAAAAATATATGAAGTTAAAGTTATAAAAATTTTTAATTTTAGCAAAATTTCGAGATTAATTATTTTATAATTAAATAATATTTATATTTTTAGTAGTTTTTCGGCTTATTTTATTAATTACTTACCAAAAAAAAAATCAAAATTTGTAAGATATTCAAAATTATGTATTTACAATCTATTTTAGGAATAAATTCGAAATTAAATGGGTTCTTAAACTAATCTGGATGAATATTTAAGGGTATTTTTTATATTTTGTATATTTATGTATTAATCATTATCTTTCATAAATTACTGATAGTATTTTAATTATTAAATCAAAATAATCATTAATTTAAACGAAAATGATAGCTTACTTACATACATTTTTGGCAGTCTAATGATTTTACATAATAAAATATGCTTTTTATGTTAGTCCTTTAATTATTAAGCAGCGCTTACTAGTTTTTAAACTATCGCTACAGCAGCGTTTAGTTTATCAGCTAATTATGTTTTTGGAAAAAAGTTGCTTTCGTGTGACCTTGACTTAATTGGTTTAATTGCCACGGCAGCGCTCTAGACATTTTTAATTATTAAGTAAGAAATTAAGACAATTTAATAAGTGGAAACCTAAACATGCAAACCTTCTCAATAAGACAATTTATAGATAAATTGAGAAAAATATAGATAGCCCGAACTGGGAATCGAACCCAGACCATGTCGGTATCGCGCCGAGTGCTCTACCAGTTGAGCTATCCGGCACTATACTATATTCCGTTCAATTTAATCTATAAGTTATTGAACCACACCGTCCATCGTACGGTAAAAATATAAATATTATTTAATTATAAAATAATTAATCTCGAAATTTTGCTAAAATTAAAAATTTTAATAACCTTAACTTCATATATTTTTTAAAATAATAGTTTTAGAGATACAAGTCATTAAACCTTTTTTATAGAAAATTAAATGTTCTACAAAAAAGTCATTTACGTTTTTTCTCTAGACTCAACCGTTCATGAATTAACAGCAAAAAACCATCGATTTGATAAGAGATTTGACATTAAAGACTCATAGGAGAGCTAGAGTTGAACTCAGAGCTAAGCAGATACTGGCTTTTTTGAAGAGCATACAATTCTCTTTAAGAAAAACTTTGGACCCATACGATACATAAAAGTGGGGCTGAGTTTTATTAATTGAAAAGAAAAAAAACTAAATTTACGTGCTTTTAGCATGGGAAAACTTCAACGACGTTGTTCCAGTGGTTAATATTAATATTAAGAGCTCAAAATTGGACTGAATTTTTATTTTAACATATAGAACAAGATTTTCGATGGAGAGCGAAAAAAAAAATGTTCGTTTCAAACGGAGCACCCTAATATATATTGTATATATATATATTGCTTTACAATGTATTATGTCACTCGTATATTTTTAATCATACAGTAGAGAATCTGTAGACTTTTGATTAAAATATTTTTTTTTTAAATTAGTTCAAATTCAGAGATAAATTATTTATGGAAACATTTATAATAAATATTTTTGTCATTATGTAATATAAGATGTACTATATAACCATCAAAAAAGGTACTTATCACTCTGTCAAATAACGGAGGAGCACCCGGGCCAGAATAGTCACAAGTTTGGAATATAAAACTTCTGAAATCAGTTTTTTACCAGGGACACTACAAGTCGTAGGCGCTATCTAGTGGCGAGCACCGAACTATTCTCGCTGCTGCTGCCTAGCATCAGTGACTTCTCTCTCCTCCATATATATCTTTTCTACCAAGAAATTTTTCTCTCGGTTTGAGCAACTTTTTTTTCTTGGTTGGAGCATACGAAAATTCTTGCGTTAAATAAATAGTAATTATTTCAAGAAATTTTATTTTTTTTAAACAAAAAAATGCAATATTGCTACAAGAACCTGGCACGGCTTTCTTCAATACAATATCTCTTATATCAAGAAATAAGAACTTTTAAAACAAGTAAAAGTTTTTCGATTAAAGCATAAAAATATGCTAACTTGAGGAAAAAAAATTTTGATTCAAGATAAAAATTTCGAAATAATTATTTATTTGGTGTAAGAAAATGTTTATTTTCCGAATCGTTAAAAAAAAATTTCTTGTATCAAGAATATTTTTCTTGGTTCGTTAATTGTATTTTCTGTGTAGAGATACTAAAATTCAAAAGACGCGTGTAGGTTTTTATAACGTGCAAATAAAGAACTTTATGAGCTAAAAAAAAACTTTTATGTCAAAATACCCATACTACATAAACACTGCAGTGTTTAAACATGTTTAAATTAAAGAACTTTTATAATTTTTAATCATAAAATAATTATAGTTATTAATATTGATCATAAATGGATTTCGAAATTATCTGATGTTCTTGCGAATTATTACTACATAGAAAAAATAGTTAACTTGAATCAAGAAAAAAATTCCTGATTCAAGAAATTTTGTTTTAACGATTCGGAAAACTAAAATCTTCTTGCACCAAGTAAATAATTATCTTGAAATTTTTATCTTGAATCAAAATTTTTATTCCTCGAGTCAGCATATTTTTGTTTAAATTGAAAAATTTTTACCAGTTTCAAGAGTTTTTATTTTTTAATATGAGAGAAATTTTTTTCAAAAAATTTTTTTTTTTTGAAAGTGAAAATGAACTGTATTTTTTTATTGAACAATTGAAAGCAAAACATGGTGAAGAGATGAGTCATTTAAGAATGCAAGTAGTAGTAAAACATATTGTATCTGTTATAGAATCTGAAGATTGCTTGTTAATAAAACTAAAAGATATGAAAAGTATTTTTCAGCTTGTATGAGTGAGACGGCATAATCACCGTATAAATGCGGCATAACCACTATATATGTACGGCATAAGCACCATACAAATGAAGTATAATCATCGTATAAATACGGTATAGCGAGAGCGTAAATACAGTATAACCATAGTATAAATACGGTATAGTCCCTATATAAATTTGGTATCAACACAATATATTTACGGTATTAATGTGGTAATAAAACTTCACAAATATACCGCATTTATACCGTGGGTATACCGCAATAATACTTATACCCAAAAAATACCAGGAAAGTACCGTTATGGCAATTCCGCGAGGGCTGAATATAGCTATATTATTTATATCGCGTTACTAATTCCAAAATGACATTTTGATACTCTCTTTTGAGAAGCTCCCAAAAACCTATTTTTGGGAGCTTCTCAAAGCCAAAAGAGCGTACACAGAAAAAAAGGATTCATTAACGAAAAAAATCTTTACTCGCCTGAAGAAAATTTTTACTTACCTCAATAAATTTATAGCATTGTGAATTGAAAACAAAAATCTATTTAAAAATAGAAAAAATTACTTGGCGTAAAAAATTATTTCTTGCCCAAAAAAATCTTTTTCCGACCCAAGATAATTTTTGCATTTAATTCATAGCGCATAAAATTTCTTGATGTAAGTAAAAATTTTTTTTGCGGAAAAAATCCTTTTTTTCTGCGTGTTTCATAAATTAAGTACATAAGCGATATTTGGGCAGTCACGAAGTGACTGCAGGCTGCTCGTTATTATTATTAGTATTATTTCCAGGAAGTACAATTTACAGATTTTCTATGATAATATCTAAGAAATAATGTATGTTAAATCAATATTTCAAATGTGTAAGTCAACTTTTCATTCTTTAACACTAATAAAATGTAATTTTAACATATTTATTGAGATAAATTTAATACCAGGCGTGTGTTAAATAAACATTTAATTCAAGTCAAAATAATTAATTAATTGTGTTGATTTTTTAACCAAATATTTATGTTATCATTTGACAAGTGGTAGCTTGTTAAAGCTACATTTAAAAAAATGGAAATTGAACATACTTTTTAATTTAACTTTAACACAATAAGTTTGTAGAGCTTACACAAAAAATTGTTAAATTTACAAGATTTTTGCGTTAATCTATTCAACACTAAACCTGTGTTATTGTTTGACATAAGTATAATGTGTTAAATTAACACAAAAAATTGAGTGGACCGTTTGGGACATGTAATCTGTGTTAAATTTAACACAAATTTTTCAACTGTGTAGTGTCAACCATTCAAAGTACTTAACTAACTCAATTCATTGCGAAACATCATTTTTTTCTACTTTATAAACTGTTTTTATAAGTTTTGTTATGGTATTTTATCTGTCGCCCCCAAAAACAGATTTTCTGTCTAAAGTTGCGCCAAGTACACGTTCAAAATTGATCTTAGGCTGCATTAACACAAAAATTTTCATAAAAAAGTCTGAAATCACACGAACACCAAGAAACTGAAATTTCCAAAAATTAAAAAAAAATACTTAAACGTACATTGTGTGCGTTGTTAAAGTCAATTCAAAATATTATTCAATTAGATAAATTCAAGAGATATGATAAGACTGAATGATTAATTATTTTCACAATGATGCTCACCAAGTACATTCAAGTATTTTTTTTTTATTTTTAAAAATCTCAGTTTGTTGGTGTTCTTGTGATTTCAGACTTTTTTTTGAAAATATTACTTTTAATGTAGCCTAAGATCAATGCTGAACATGTACTTGGGGTAACTTTATACAGAGAATCTGTATTTTTTGGGGGCGATTCATTTTTATCTCGTTACATACTTTAATTCTAAATAAAGTAATAGGACAATAAAATAGGAATTTATCTTCTAAATTTGTTCTAACTTATTATTTTTATCACTATCATAAAAAACTATTTAATTTCAAACACTTTTCAAGTCCTACAGATGTAATATATCTATCAGATTTTTTCAAAGATGACAAGTTGAGTGAAATCAAAAACTTGTAAACTTTAGATAAAACTATTTCGAAATCAATTGAATAATGGATCAATTAAATTCAATAAGACTCGTTAGAAAAATGTGAAAAATTACGATTTCATAATAACAAGTTCTAGCACACAATGGAAAAGTTTAGATTCGTACTCAAATTATTGTATGTTCACTTCAATATAGTCCCTAAAGTACATTGATGGATCAAAACAAATATTGAATAAAAAAAATTTTGATAACATACTTACTATTACATTCAAACAGACAATTTCAACTGAAATTATTTTTTAATTCACCGGAACGATGATTTTCTAATTTGTTCTATTAAATTATATAATAATTGTTCATTCTATAAAATAAAATAATTTGCAAGAGTAATGAGTTAGCATAAAATGAATGTGAATCATATCTATTTTCTGAAAAATATTTATCACGTAAAAGTGTAAACTGGATTTCACTTATCATTCAAAAATGTTGAAAGTAGAAAAATACATGTCGTAACAGTTCAATTGTTATTATAGTAGTTAACGTTATTTCTTTGCGACACTCCATATAGTAGCATAATCCAATTTCAATAATATGGTTTTATACTAAAATATGAGTACCACATGAAATTGTTTGTTCTTTGAATCATAATAAGACAATTTTTTATAATTCTGCGATGAAGTTATTTATGCTGCAATTACCAGTAAACGAGCATAATTCCACTTCATATTTATCAGCCTTATACTCACTTTACCGATAATGTAGCATAAAGTGTTTGTAAAAATAAAATATCTAATGAACAAAAATAATACTTTTAAAATACTTTTCACTTCTAAATCTCTCTGAGAACTAAATAATTGAAACAGTACACTACAAGTCTGCAGTACATAAAGTGTTCAGTCAAAATGCCTGATGACGAATTGATATAAAGTATTTATTTACTCGGTATGTTCCTGCGGTAGACATAATAATGCCCGGAAATGCGATAAAGAAAAAAATAGGTGTCATATGAGAAACATAAATATATTAAAGCTTCACAGATCTCTGCTTAACGGATTGTGGACGTATTTCAACTACTCGCTATCAACCAATTGAAAATTATCAAACAAAATTAAATTATTGATTCTAACCTCATTTTTGAAACTCATAATTCTCGGGAGGAGGGGCGAAAAAAAATTCTGTGAGAAAAAATGTCAATAGGCGTGTTCGGCCAAGCTAAGTCCTGAGTAAATTTGCTCAGGACTTAGTTCGGCCGAATATGCCCAATACAATAAGTATTAGTTATCAGCATAACTCAACCATACATGAAGAGAAAAAATCTGGGCGTCGGTTGGCCCTGCGGGCCAGCCCCAAAACTTCACGCTGTTATCGAGCTCTAGGAGCTCATTAACACATTAACACATTATATTATGATTTATCCGGAAAAAATAACATAAAATGTTATTTTTTTAATTTTTCGACGCCGATATCTTTTGAACTAATTAACCGATTTTGATGTTTAAGGTAGCAATCGGCGCGTTTCATTGAATTCTACAGCTGATCATAATTTGAAGTCGATCGGTTTAGCCGTTTCGAAGATATTTGGAAAAACCCGGTTTTCACCATTTCTTTCTCCCGCGATATCTCTCGAACAAATTAACCGATTGAGATGGCTAAGGCGGCAATTGACGCGTTTTATCAAATTCTAGAGCCGATTAGATTTTGAAGTCGATCGTTTAAATCGTTTCTGAGAAATCACTAAAAAACTAAAAAAAAAGATTGTTTTTTTCGTAATTCGCCAATATTTTCGAGTCTACTTAATCAAATGATCTGAAATTTTCAGGAAAGTTAATGGCCAACAAGCTCTTTCAATTGCCACCTTAACCATCCAAATCGATTTATTAGTTAAAAAGTTACAAAGAGTTTACACACACACACACACACACACACACACACACACACACACACACTCGGACATCGTTCTGAAAATAGTCAGAATAGCTTCCTAGGACCTCAAAACGTCGTCATCTGATGAAAACTCGATTTTCGAAAATTGGGATGAAAACAATAACTTCCCGAATTTTTGAAAATTTACAATTTTCTTAGCGGGAAGTTAAAAAATTATTTTTATAGAAATAAAATATTTTTATAGAAAAAATACATCCTCCACCCAGGAAATTAATTTATTGCTATTTTCCATTAATATTACTTTTTGATTGAAGACATCAAATCTCTTTTTTAGTAATTCTCTTTGAAATAAAACTGTACTTAATTGCTACAAAATAAAATATCTTTAAAAAAAATTAAGAAAATTCTTCTCTCGAAATTTCAACTGTTTGTTGAAAAAAAAACATTTCATGCATCTACTATTCCATTGGTTTTAATAATATAAGTTTTGATAGGAAAATTTCTTAATTTATTTTTTTTAATATTTTATTTTACAATCACTACAACTCAAAAAAAAAAAATCTGGGCAAAGATTGGCTCTGCGGGCCAGCCCCAAAACTTTCCGCTGTTTTCGAGCTCAAGAGTCAAGATCTTGATTAAAAGAAACGATGCAAATAGATTCGAAAAATGGAAACTTTAATAAACAATTGAAAATCATTTAAAACGATTCGAAATTAAAAAATTGAATACTTTCAAATCTACATTGAATCTACATTAACAATTAGATTGTATTCAAAAAGATTCGAAAAATCTAATTGTATTGAATCGTTTCAAATCTTCCCGCGATGCAGAAATAAAATTATTATTCGTCGATTAAAAAAGATTTAATACGATTTGGTATTTTAAATCATTTTAAATCTATTCAAATCGACAAATAATAATTACAATTTATCGATTCGAAACGATTTGAAAAATCTAATCGTATTGAATCTTTTTAAATCGACAAATAATAATTTAATTTTTGCATCGCGGGAAGATTTGGAAAGAATCCCTGATTTACAAAAACGATTTGAATCGATTCTAAACAATTCAAAAAAAATGTTTTTTAATCGTTTTCATCACTTTTAAATCGATTTAATCTACGTCGTTTTTAAAGAGCAAATGAAAATGAATCGTTTTGAATCGACCTACCCAAAAATTTTAAAAAAGATTTAAAACGATTTAATTTTTCAAATATTTCCAATACTTTTGAATCGACAAATAATAGTTGAGTATCTGGTTCGTCAAGACGATTTAAAAAGATTCAATCCGATATAATTTTTTTAATTGTTTTGAATACATTTTAATCGACAACTATAGTAAACTCATTTCTAATTCGTAAGTAGATTCAAAATAATTCAAAACGATTTTATGTTTTAAATAGTCTTCAATACTTTTGAATCGACAAATAATAGTTGAATTTCTGATGCATATAAGGGTAATACGATTAGAAAAATCTAATCGTATTGAATCTTTTTAAATTGAAAAATTCTAATTATTATTTGTCGATTCAAAAAAGTTCAAAACGATTCGAAAAATCGAATCGTATTAAATCTGAGACATAGTGCTCACCACTAGATTGCAATCAACCTCTTGTGCTGTACCTGGTTAGATATATATTTCAGTTTTTATATTCCATACTTGAAGGCAATTCTGGCACGGGTACTCTTCTGTTATTTGACAGACCCTATCCAAAATTTCCCATAGAATCCACTTAACTGCGACAAAAAACGCATAGAAACCAATACAATCTATAGGATTCTATGCGGTTTTTGTCGCAGTTGAGTGGATTCTATGGGAATTTTTGGATAGGGAAGTGACAAGTGCCTGTTTTAGTGGTCATATAGTAGTATATGCTTAATTACATAATGACATTAATAATTCCTTGAATAATTTTTCTTGATATTAAAAAACAAAAAGTATGTTATTAAATCAAAAAAGTAGCTGATACTACTAACATATAGTGAAGCAAATATTAAAAATATTATTGTCAGTACTAATCTAACTTGTTACGAGAACTTGTTTTTGCACACCTCAAGCGCGAAAGCGCTGAGGGTGCTTTACTGACGGTTCTTCCTCGTTGACAATTTCACTCATACAAAAAAATTTCTACACCCTTTTTATAGTACAAAAAATATATTAAATTGTGTACTCGCATGCAGATAATTTATTAAGGAATAATTTAAACCCAACGTTGAGTCGATTTGTTAATTCATTGATTTTTAATTAATTATTTTAATCCAAGAAACTAGTGCTGTCAATTGTTACGTATGAATCTTCGTAAGCACGATAACTCTGAAGGAAATAATTAATCGGTCTATTTTTTTTTTATTGGCTATGTATTTTTTATTCCAAGAAGCTTTTTGAAAATCACGGTCTAAATCCTTCCCGTTTAATTAGAATCAATGAATATCGAATCTGATAATTCAATATCAAATTTATTTATGTTTATACATGAAATTTCTAGCTTCTCTTTCTAACAGCTGACTACTTATATCTGCTTCTCTTTTTTCTTTTCATCTATATCTACTATTTAACAAGGGCAGGTATACGACTCAGCCATAAGCGACCCTACCAAAAATAACACTCTACCCAATTGGAGTCAGCCGGATCATACCTACCTAGAAAATTCCCGCTCCAATAAAAAAATCTACCATCACAAAATCTCTACCAATGAAAATATCTACCATGATATAATCGCTACCAGAAAGAAAACACTACCAAATTGCATTTATGAATAAACTCTAACCGTTTGAAATCCCTACCATCAACTTTAGAATGTATATTTTACAGACAATAAATTTATTTTTAAATAATTGAGAATCATTTGGGAAAATTTAGAAATATAATTTTATTATTCAGCACTAATTAATTAATGGGTAATTATTTAATATTGTTTGAGCGTTTAGTGCGCATGTTAGAAAATATAATTAACACGACTTTTTCGTTAACTAATTGTAAACTATTTGAGAAGAAAGTTATGAATTGTTTTAGTTTAAAAATCCCAAATGTTAATTGCTCATTAATTAATTAGTCCTAAATAACAGAGTCATATTCATAAATCTTCCCAAATAATTCCCAATTGATTAGAAACAAATTTATTGTCTGTAAAATATACATTCTAAAGTCTCAGGTAGAGATTTCCAACGGTAGAGTTTTATTCATAAATGCAACTTGGTGGTGTTTTTTTCTGGTAGTGATTATATCATAGTAGATATTTTCATTGGTAGAGATTTTGAGATGGTAGATTTTTTTATTGGAGCGGGAATTTTCTAGGTAGGTATGATGCAGCTGACTTCAATTGGGTAGAGTTTTATTTTTGGTAGGGTCGCTTATGGCTGAGTCGTATAACTGGCTTTAACAAGTACTGCAAATAAAATTGGCGTGACAGTCGTAAAAGTAAGTGGTGACATCTACGCGAAAGGCGGCTTATTCAAAAAAAAATTTTTTTAATTAATTAATTTTTTTTTTTAATTTAATTGTAATTATATAAGAAAGTAAAACTGATTATTCATAAAAAATTTAGCTGCTATTTTTTAAATATTTTTTTCATTTTTTCTTTCCATCATCTACTGGTGGCAGTATTAGCGTACCAGTATAGGTTGAAAAATAGAGCATCTAAGACAAGAAGGCGGGATATTTGAAAAAAAAGTAATTAAAAAAATATTAAGCTGAAAACCAGAAATAAAAAATCCGAATCGATAATTCATAAGTCAAATAAAAGATCATAATAACATAAATAAATTAATATTATAAAATAAAAGTGATGATTAAAAATAAAATGAGCGAATGAGGTGTGCACTTTTGGATTTTCCAACATTTTTTATTTTTTTTTCCATAGTTTTATCAATTGTATGAAATCAATTGTGTAGAAGTAGTTACTGGTTCTATTTTAATTTATTCAAACAAACTATGAATAAATTATTGTAATTACTGCGAAGGATTAAGTTACAAAAACTAATTTTTCATAGTTATATCAACTACTTACCATCAACTAGATCAAAACGGTTAATGATACTATTCCAATTTATTACAGCAAACTACTCACCCTTTTAGAAAATCTTATAGAATTCAATAGATTTTCATATATTCCCATAGAGATTTTATAAGAATGAATGAGTTCTATGAGAAGTGCTATAGTTAAGTATAGGGTCTTATACATACAGCTATAAGAATCTATCATATTTTTTAAGCAGGGCAAACACTATTTTTCTTCACTGCTAAAATGTAAGTTCTGATAACTTAATTATTATAGTTATATCTACTAATTCATTTCCGCTGAGCTGAAATAGTTACTAACACTACTTCAATCTATGGAAGCTAACTACAAAATTATTATTGTCAGTAACTGCTTAAGCTTCAGTTGCAATAACTTCTTTTTCCAAGTTATATTAATTACTCAACATTTACTAAGCCGAAGTGGCTAATACTATTTTAATTTATTGACGCAAACTATAAAACGTAGTTATTATTACTATTACATTTTAAGTAGCAAAGACTATTTTTAACTTCTCGCTAAGAAAATCGATAATTTTCAAAAATTTCGGGAAGTTATTGTTTTCATCCCGATTTTCGAAAATCGGGTTTTCATCAGATGACGACGTTTTGAGGTCCTAGGAAGCTATTCTGACTATTTTCAGAACGATGTCCGAGTGTCTGTGTGTGTGTAACTTTTTACTAATGAACCGACTTGAATGGTTCTTGCGGCAATCGAAAGAGCTTGTTAGCCATCAACTTTCCTGAAAATTTCAGATCATTTGATTAAGTAGACTCGAAAATATTGGTGAATTACGAAAAAAACAATTTTTTTTTTTTAGTTTTTTATTGATTTTTCAGAAACCAATTGAAAGATCGACTTCGAAATCTGATCAGCTGTAGAACTTAATAAAACACGTCGATTGCTGCCTTAACCATCAAAATCGGTTAATTCGTTCGCGAGATATCGTAGGAGAAAGATGTGCTAAAAACGGTTTTTTTCGAAAACAATGGTATACAAAATTATTTTCGAGCTCGAAGATCTCAAGTATGTATTCACAATGTTTTCGAGCTCAAGGAGCTTGAAAACAGCGGGAAGTTGTGGGCTGGCCCACAGGGTCAACCGATGGACCGATTTTTTTATAATTGTTATAACCAGGTAAAAATTATTCGTAAAGAATAGTTGGTGTTACTATTTTGTATTAGTTTTGAGCACTACCGTGTAGTACCAGTGACTACGAAAACTAGTTCACAGAACTAATATTTAATACTACCCTGGTTAAAAAAGAGAATTGAAAAGTGTTAATAATTAATTGCATCCTTTTTAATCCTCCCCCAACGGACCCAAATTACGGTGGGTTTACCGTAGATTACGGTAACCCACCGTAAAATACCGATTTACAGTAAATTACGGTGGATTTACCGTAATTCACGGTAGATTTGCCGTAATGTACGGTGATTTTACCGCGATTTTACCGCAATGTACGGTAATCCATCGAAAAATACGGTAATATGGTAATCCGCCGTAAATTTCGGTAATTCATCCGAATTTTTACGGTATATTTACCGTATTCTACGGTAAAAATGCCGTAGTTTACGGTAAGCCCACTGTGATTTACTGTAAACCCGCCGTAATTTACCAATTTTCCGTAAATTGCGGTAAATCCGCTCGGATTCTTCGGTATAATTACGGTAAAAATACCACAAATGTACGGTAAATCAGGTCTGCTAGGGTCCGCAGAGAATTGAATAGAATTAAAAAGATTTCAGCATTATATGCTTTTTATTCCATTCAATCCTCGTTGTGACGGTGTAGTTCAGGCTACTGTGCATTTTTCTCTCAGTGAGCATTTTACGCTAAAACAATATTGGAGTCAATCAATTTTGTGATTTTTAAGTTTATTAGAAGAATACAATTTTTTGAAATTCTTTCGACAACGATATCTTCCGCTATCTCTTAAACAATGAATCCGATTTTGATGGTTGAGGTGACAATCAACGCAGCTTTTGAAGCTTTAGAGCTGATTAGATTTTTAAATCAATCCATGGAGTACACTAAAAGTGATTAAAAAAAAAATAGTACTGATTTTACTACACTTGTGGTTGAGGTTATTCCAAGTTGCAGTTGGCATTTCTTTACTCCAACTTGTAGTAACCTCAACTACAGCTGCTGTTGTACCAACTACCCTGATAGCCACCCTAACCATGAGTTAACTACAAGCTACTGCCGTATTTTAAAGGTAACTTAAAGGAAAGTGTTGGAGAGCAAGCAGTTTCCTTTAAGTTGACAGTAAATTGTCTGCAACTTTCTATTTAATATGACTACAAGTATTAACGTCAGATAATGTCGTTAAGTTGCTTGAAAGTTCCACTTCAAATTGACGGCAACTTTTTCTGGCAAGTTACATTTAAGCTACTGCCGTATTCTGAAACCAACTTAAAGGAAAGTATTATCCAGCCAAGGTTTGCCAGAAACTTTCTCGTTAAGTTAGCCGTAAATGTTTTACTGCAACCACTTGTAGTGCAATGTCTGGCTATCAGGGTACAATTTTTATTTCCGTGCTCGAAACGGACTGTGCTGATCAAGCTCAATTCTTCACAGCGCTTTGGAATTCATAAGCCGCTTTGAATGCTACTTTGGAGAACTAGATCGGTTCATCCGTTCAAAAGTTATAGAATATTTATATACGTCGTACATACACTCGGACATTCTCTTAAAAATAGTCAGGACCGTAAAACGTCGAAATCTGTGAAAAAATTATAGTAGGAAAGCTGGTAAACAATTTTGGGTAGGTTCTTGAGGCACTTGGCAAAATTTTGTGAGTGCCACGGAAAGACCCCTAAAAAAGATAGTCGACCCTAGCAGACCGCTATCTACCAAGTATACACCCCCTCGCGGTTTTCATGATACGGTTTGAACAATGTATTGAAAGAGTATAAACGTAGTCGATAATAAGTAGTTTTACCGGAATAATACGGTATATTTGTGAAATTTAATTACGGTATTTCTACAGAGCTTATACTGCGTTTATACGAAGCTTATACAGCATTTCTACCGTATAAATACGTTATTTTTACCGTAATAATACGGTACTTCTACTGTATTAATACGGCATTTCTATAATATTGATACTTCATTTATATGATATTAATACCAAATTTCTACCGTAATAATACGGCATTTGTGCTGTAATAATACCGCATTTCTACCGTAATAATATGGCATTTTTACCGTAATAATACGGTATTTCTACCGAGTTCAAATAACAATTGTACTGATTTAATAAGGTGTTTATACGGAATTATATATATATATATATATATATATATATATATATATATATATTAGGGTGCTCCGTTTGAAACGAACATTTTTTTTTTTCGCTCCCCATCGAAAATCTTGTTCTATATGTTAAAATAAAAATTCAGTCCAATTTTGAGCTCTTAATATTAATATTAACCACTGGAACAACGTCGTTGAAGTTTTCCCATGTTAAAAGCACGTAAATTTAGTTTTTTTTCTTTTCAATTAATAAAACTCAGCCCCACTTTTATGTATCGTATGGGTCCAAAGTTTTTCTTAAAGAGAATTGTATGCTCTTCAAAAAAGCCAGTATCTGCTTAGCTCTGAGTTCTCTAGCTCTCCTGTGAGTCTTTAATGTCAAATTTCGTATCAAATCGATGGTTTTTTGCTGTTAACACATGAACGGTTGAGTCTAGAGAAAAAACGTAAATGACTTTTTTGTAGAAAATTTAATTTTCTATAAAAAAGGTTTAGAGACTTGTATCTCTAAAACTATTATTTTAAAAAATATATGAAGTTAAAGTTATAAAAATTTTTAATTTTAGCAAAATTTCGAGATTAATTATTTTATAATTAAATAATATTTATATTTTTAGTAGTTTTTCGGCTTATTTTATTAATTACTTACCAAAAAAAAAATCAAAATTTGTAAGATATTCAAAATTATGTATTTACAATCTATTTTAGGAATAAATTCGAAATTAAATGGGTTCTTAAACTAATCTGGATGAATATTTAAGGGTATTTTTTATATTTTGTATATTTATGTATTAATCATTATCTTTCATAAATTACTGATAGTATTTTAATTATTAAATCAAAATAATCATTAATTTAAACGAAAATGATAGCTTACTTACATACATTTTTGGCAGTCTAATGATTTTACATAATAAAATATGCTTTTTATGTTAGTCCTTTAATTATTAAGCAGCGCTTACTAGTTTTTAAACTATCGCTACAGCAGCGTTTAGTTTATCAGCTAATTATGTTTTTGGAAAAAAGTTGCTTTCGTGTGACCTTGACTTAATTGGTTTAATTGCCACGGCAGCGCTCTAGACATTTTTAATTATTAAGTAAGAAATTAAGACAATTTAATAAGTGGAAACCTAAACATGCAAACCTTCTCAATAAGACAATTTATAGATAAATTGAGAAAAATATAGATAGCCCGAACTGGGAATCGAACCCAGACCATGTCGGTATCGCGCCGAGTGCTCTACCAGTTGAGCTATCCGGCACTATACTATATTCCGTTCAATTTAATCTATAAGTTATTGAGCCACACCGTCCATCGTACGGTAAAAATATAAATATTATTTAATTATAAAATAATTAATCTCGAAATTTTGCTAAAATTAAAAATTTTTATAACTTTAACTTCATATATTTTTTAAAATAATAGTTTTAGAGATACAAGTCTTTAAACCTTTTTTATAGAAAATTAAATTTTCTACAAAAAAGTCATTTACGTTTTTTCTCTAGACTCAACCGTTCATGAGTTAACAGCAAAAAACCATCGATTTGATACGAAATTTGACATTAAAGACTCACAGGAGAGCTAGAGTTGAACTCAGAGCTAAGCAGATACTGGCTTTTTTGAAGAGCATACAATTCTCTTTAAGAAAAACTTTGGACCCATACGATACATAAAAGTGGGGCTGAGTTTTATTAATTGAAAAGAAAAAAAACTAAATTTACGTGCTTTTAGCATGGGAAAACTTCAACGACGTTGTTCCAGTGGTTAATATTAATATTAAGAGCTCAAAATTGGACTGAATTTTTATTTTAACATATAGAACAAGATTTTCGATGGGGAGCAAAAAAAAAAAAATGTTCGTTTCAAACGGAGCACCCTAATATATATATATATATATATATATATATATATATATATATATATATATTGCTTTACAATGTATTATGTCACTCGTATATTTTTAATCATACAGTAGAGAATCTGTAGACTTTTGATTAAAATATTCTTTTTTAAAGTTCTAGTTCAAATTCAGAGATAAATTATTTATGGAAACATTAATAATAAATATTTTTGTCATTATGTAATATAGGATGTACTATATTACCATCAAAAAAGGTACTTATCACTCTGTCAAATAACGGAGGAGCACCCGGGCCAGAATAGACACAAGTTTGGAATATAAAACTTCTGAAATCAGTTTCTTACCAGGGGCACTACAAGTCGTAGGCGCTATCTAGTGGCAAGCACCGAACTATTCTTGCTACTGCTGCCTAGCACCAGTGACTTCCCTCTCCTCCATATATATCTTTTCTACCAAGAAATTTTTCCCTCGGTTTGAACAACATTTTTTTCTTGGTTGGAGAATACGAAAATTCTTGCGTTAAACAAATAGTAATTATTTCAAGAAATTTTTTTTTTTTAAACAAAAAAATGCAATATTGCTACAAGAACCTGGCACGGCTTTTTTCAATACAATATCGCTTATATTAAGAAATAAAAACTTTTAAAACAAGTAAAAGTTTTTCGATTAAAGCATAAAAATATGTTAACTTGAGGAAAAAAAATTTTGATTCAAGATAAAAATTTCAAAATAATTATTTATTTGGTTAAGAAAATGTTTATTTTCCGAATCGTTAAAAAAAATTTTTCTGTATCAAGAATATTTTTCTTGGTTCGTTAACTGTATTTTCTGTGTAGAGAAACTAAAATTCAAAAGACGCGTGTAGGTTTTCATAACGTGCAAATAAAGAACTTTATGAGCTAAAAAAAACTTTTATGTCAAAATACCCATACTACATAAACACTGCAGTGTTTATACATGTTTAAATTGAAGAACTTTTATCATTTTTAATCATAAAATAATTATAGTTATTAATATTGATCATAAATGTATTTCGAAATTATCTGATGTTCTTGCGTATTATTACTACATAGAAAAAACAGTTAACTCGAATCAAGAAAAAAATTCCTGATTCAAGAAATTTTGTTTTAATGATTCAAAAAACTAAAATCTTCTTGCACCAAGTAAATAATTATCTTGAAATTTTTATCTTGTTTCAAAATTTTTTTTCCTCAAGTCAGCATATTTTTGATTAAATTGAAAAATTTTTACTAGTTTCAGGAGTTTTCATTTTTTAATATGAGAGAAATTTTTTTGAAAAAAATTTTTTTTTGAAAGTGACAATGAACTCTATTTTTTTATTGAACAATTGAAAGCAGAACATAGTGAAGAGATGAATTATTTAAGAATGCAAGTAGTAGTAAAACATATTGTATCTGTTATAGAATCTATAGATTGCTTGTTAATAAAACTAAAAGATATGAAAAGTATTTTTCAGCTTGTAAGACGGCATAATCACCTTATGAATGCGGCATAACCACTATATATATACGGCATAAACACCGTATAAATACGGTGCGAACATTGTATGAATACCGTGTAACCACTGTTTAAATGAGGTATAGCGGCCGTATAAATACGGTATAACCGACGTTTAAGTAAGCATAAAAACTATACAAATGAAGTATAAATACGGTATAGCGAGAGCGTAAATACGGTATAACCACAGTATAAATACGGTATAGTCCCTATATAAATTTGGTATCAACACAATCTATTTACGGTATTAATGTGGTAATAAAATTTCACAAACATACCGCATTTATACCGTGGGTATACCGTAATAATACTTTTACCCAAAAAATACCGGGAAAATACCGTAGAAATACCGTTATGGCAATTCCGCGAGGGCCAAATATACACGGTGTATATACGGCGTATATACACTAAGTATACACTAAGTTTACACCAAAAATTTTTTTCTAAGTCCCATTTTCATAAAAATTTCTAATTGCTGTAAGCAAAGTCAAAAAATTTTTAATATAGATATACAAATACATGAGCAGCTACTGGGGATCTTACCTTATATCAAATATTGTTTCAAAGAAATTACAGTGCTCTCCCTCTATAATTCCCCTCGCTATGATTCTACTTCCCCTCATTGTGAGGGGAATGTGTTCTCCTACTCTTGCTACATTATATACAAAATATATTTGTGTACATTCAGAATGATTGCGCGCGCATTTATCTGTTTAGTATTCTTAAGAAAAAGTGGAGTCCCTCTCTAAGAAGGAATTCTTAGAATTTTAACCCCGAGTTGGGAATTATAGAGAGGGAGCACTGTAATCTTTTTCCTTCTGAAATCAATATTGAAAATACTGATGGAAATTAAAAAAAAAAAGAAAACTGAGGAATTGCATTTTCCCAACATAAAATTGAGATTAAATATATGTGGCATCAATTTATTCGTTATGTGATTTGTCGAAGATAACCCCACTGAGTGAATTTTTTTTTATTGAATAAAAACAAAAAACAGTCATTACTCAAGTTTATTTGCAAAATTTTATTTTTTATTAACTTTTCGCTGAGAAAATTGAAAATTTTCAAAAATCGGGAAGTTATTGGTTTTACCCCGTTTTTCGAAAATCGATTTTTTATCAGATGACGACGTTTTGAGGTCTTACGAAGCTTCTCCTCAAGTAAACTTTAAGACGATCTGGCAGATGGAAAGTTCCATCAAAATGATCTGTCTTTTTGGAATTATTTATCTTTAATTACGTCTATTACCCTCCCAAAATTTCAGAGTGCCTCAAAAACATATTTTGAATTTGCAGTTTTCACTAGTCTGGCTAACATTAAGTGCCGACTAATTGATCTGGCTTTTTCACATTTCAATTTTTTGCACATCTAACTGAAATATATATAAAAATCGAAGTGCCTCAAAAACATTTGTTGAATAAGGAAATTTCCCTTCTTCAAAAATTTAGGGGTTGCCGGGGGGCCGCTACCCTCCAACCAGACCTCGACTATCTTTTTTAGGGGTTTTTCAGGGGCACTCAAAATTTTTCTAAGTGCCTCAAGAACCTACCCAAAATTGTTTACCAGCTCTCGGACTATTGGTTTTCAAAAATCGGAGCGAAAAGAGTACCTTTCCTTTTTTTTTGTTTTTTTTTTTTTTTTTTGTATTTCTTCTTATTTGGAGATTCTACGGTTTCCTTAGCACTACCAAATGACGATGGATTTGTGTAGAACTCGACGAAATAAGACTTTTTAAGAATAAATTTTTCGATATCTTGCCTAGTTTTCGAGATATCGAGAATTTCGTATGTATCTGTGTGTGTGGGTATTTAAGTGTGTGTGTATGCATGGGTGTGTGTGTGTGTGTGTGCGCGCGCGTGTGTGTCTGTGTGTGGAGATAATAAGTGGGGTCCAGGTGAAGGATGGAAATAAAGCCAGGAATGAACATATATGATAATCCATAAAATTTCTTACACGTTGTTTAACTTTTATGAAATCATATATAGTCAGGTATAAAGAGACATGAAAATTCTTTACACGATATTTAACGCATATAAAATCAGATATGGTCAGGTATGAACATATATGATAAGCCATAAAACTGTTTTACATGATGTTCAACTCATGTAAGATCAGATATGGTCAAATATGAACATATATGAAGAAATATAAAAATTTTTCACTTGTACGTGGAAATAAAATCCATGTGTGAATATATCATCATACATAATCATATAGACATGAAGTTTAAATTTTTGTGCTCAATTCATCTAAGCATCATATATAAACATATCCTGAGTGATACTGCAATACCGCTGTAAGTATAGTTTGCAATACCACGTATCTACAACAATAGCAAAACTGACTTCTTGTGTTTACGTTACGTTAAATGATTTTGATTTAATTTGAAAAAAAAAAAATTTTTTTTTTAATTTTCTTCGACAACAATATCTCTTAGAAACATGATCCGATTTTACGAATTAACAAATCCCTTGAATTTTACTTCAACAATCTAAATCGGTTGATCCGTTCGAAAGTCATAGAATATTTACATACGTACGTTTATAGGTACATACATACATCATCCTGAAATTAGACAGAATAATTTCCTAGGACCTCAAAACGTCGAAATCTGTTGAAAATTTGATTTTCGAAAATCGGACCGAAACCAATCATTTTCGTTAATTTTGAAAATTTTCAATTTTCTTAGCGGGAAGTAATAACATGAAACCTTCCCTAGCAGACCTGATTTACCGTAAATTTGCGGTATTTTTACCGTAAACTACGGTATTTTTATCGTAGAATACGGTCAATCTACCGTACAAAATTCGGGTGGATTACCGAATTACCGTAATTTACGGCGGATTACCGTACATTACGGTAAAATCACCGTAAATTACGGCAAATCCACCGTAATTTACGGTAAATCGGTATTTTACGGTGGGTTACCGTAATTTGGGTTCGTTAGGGTTAAGTTTAAATTTTATTTTTTTAATTTTTTAAAAATGAAAAAAACTTTTTATTCCGCATTAGAAAACTTAAACTTCTCAAATATCATGTAAAATATTTATATAAACGTAATGATTGTTGAGATTTTTAAGATCAATATATAAACCTATTGAATAGTCCCGACTATTAAGTCCATGGTTTGAGAGAGTGGTACAAGCTTCAACTGACACGCTGAAGGATCCAGGTTCGAATCCCAGAAAAATACCGAATACTTTTTCATCGATAGAAAAATTAATAATGAGTGAACAATAGCTATATATAAATAAATTTCAATAAATATTAATCAACAATAAAATTAAAACATTATTTTTTTAGTTCAAATAATTTTTGTCAAACCTATATGTGTATCATATATGCTCATATCTAATCATATACGATCATATCTAATTATATATGATCAGAAATGATCAATTTTCATATATGACCTTATATGAATGCTCATATATGATCACATATGGTCAGACATGAACTTTTTTTCCCGGGTAGATATTCTTAAATTAATGTTAAAATATCCGTTGGAGGTATGCTCCCCTCACTCATTTCGATGTGGCATCAACGAATAGTGTGTAACTATAGCCGTCTCAATCAAGAAGTCGTTGTCCTACTACCATACTTAGAACGTATTTCCTATACCACTACTATTGATGGGACTGCTATAGTAGTCAACGCTTAAATACCGCATATATAAGACAAGAGATTTTTTTGTTACTCCAACAGTTTCAAGTTGTCGTTTATTTTCCTAATCAGGAAAATTAAAATGCTGAAATTGCTTTCAAAAAATGAAAGTATAAACTCGTGAAAAATGCAAGTATAAATAAATTCTGTATTAAACAAATAAAGTTAATATTAAACATATTAATCTACTTTATTAAGTTACACAAGTGTTATTTTTAAATAGTACCATTATATATTCTTCAATACCAAAAAGTTTTTTTAGGTATTCGGTCTTCTTTAATTCCCATACTATCCATGATATCCATTTCAAAAGTTTTTAGTACTGGCTAAAAGTAATATAAACTTAGAATTAATCTATTAAAATAAAAAATAACTCGAGTGTTAGCTAAGGAATTACCTTGAAAGTAATTTTCTCTACATTTGCCTTCGTTGTATCTTTTGCTTGTTCTCGATAGAGATTTGGATGTTTATAGTCAATTGTTTCTAAATTACTTAATGGTATTGGTATAATTCGTCCTGTTCGAATTGAAACACGAACTTTTTCCCCTTCTTCAGTGTATCTCCAGTCAATTTTAGTACTTTGCCTGAAAATTGAGTATATATATTCACAATCATTGATAAGCAAAAAAAAGTTGATAGTACATATTTATGATCTATGAATACTGACAAATCACTTGGATCAACTAAAGCCACATCTGTGGTCACCAATAATGGTTGCTCTTCTAAAATAAATATTCCTGGAAATTTCTTAGTTTTACCCATTGACACAAGTTTTGTGTTTAGACCCTCAACTATAATCCAGTTTCTTTCTTGAATAATCTGTTGGACTATACCTTGTTTACCTTTGTCACGACCCACTAGTACTTCAACCTGATAAAAACAAAGAATAAATAAATAAGAAAAAAAACTAATTTGTATTTATTTTTATTATTAAGTTAATTATGAAAATTTTGTGCATATAAGTCAGTGTGATTGACATTGTGATTGTTAGAAAGGTTTTGGTTTGAATTTGGAGCTTTTCATGGTTTCAGATGTTTGTATATGAAAATTAATCCGATATCTCAAGTTTTCCTAATACATTGAGTATATTATGCTAAATATAATAAAATTATATTTATATTTATGAAATTTGCTTACAGTAAAAGTATATTGTACTTATTAATAAGTGTATTTCTTTTAGAAATATAGCTGTTGTAGAGTCTTATGTCGCAATTTTGAAAGAATTTTACTGTGATGTTTTATTTTGCCGAGAAATACCGAAAAACATCATCAGTTCAAAAGTTTACATATGTACTTACGTATGTATATATATATTAGGGTGGGCCAAAAATACTAATTTTTTCTCTTTAATTACCGTGAAAATATCGTTAAAAATAATAAAAAAAAAAAAATTCTGGTAAAGTTTGAGCTCTTAATTTTAATGTTAAGAGGTGTTTCTTCAGGAATTTTGATTTTCCATTTAAAGAACATGGGAAAAAAAATTTGAAGTTTAGAATTTCATACCTCGGCAATGGTTCATTGTACAGATAAGCTCAAAATATGTTTTTGTAGGAAATTAAGCGCTCTACAAAAAAAGTCTTATGATTTTTTGATAAATCCATCTGTTCAAAAGTTATTGGAGCCTGAACTCAAAATTGTTGTAAATTTTGAGATTTTTTTTACATTTCCTGCGAAACCATCAGGCTTATCAAAATATATCATGAGATCTTTTTTTTTTTAGGCAATTTTATTCCTACACATTATTTCTGATGAATTTTAGTTCAAATTCTGCATAGCTTTCTAGTTATTTTAATTTTAATATCAAGCTCATAAAATCGATCAGAACACTACTTTTTTTAGAACATACCTAATTAGACATTGGATAAGTTTTCAAATACGAACAAAAGTTCGTTGGTAAACCATAACAATTTTATCAGTTTTTTTTTTTTCCATCTTTTACTGTTGAAAGATAAAAAAAAAATTGCGAGACAGAATTAGACAGAAGTTACGAAAAAATTCGAGCGTGTGCTGGTTTTTCTATTATGCAATTATTAAATTTAATGTTTGAGTACGGGTGGAAACATTTGTCGCATCGGACTTTAATGATAATAAAAATCAAAATATATCATCGAATACACAATTCGATAACGAATTTAGTAATGATACTTGAACAGTTGCGTACGGGCTACAAATTTCTGATAGTATTAAAATATATTTTCTATATTTCACTGATTTTTCCCGCTAAAAAGATTAAAAATAGAAAATAAAAATGAAAAATTGCCGATTTATACCCTGTCTCCACGAAAAAAACTCCAATCCTTAATTGGTTCAACATGATGCCACGGAACTTTTTTGCCGGGATAATTATCAAAGTAAAATTCTCTCGTCCATGGACGATGGGTTGTAAATTGCCACTGTGTTCTTTGGACAGTTCTAGGTAGATAACGTGGATCATTGGGAGTTTTATAATAAACCTAAAAATGATTGAATTATATTTAGTTACTAAACATTAAGCTAGAAAGTAAATCTTATAGTAAGGTAACACAAATATACTTGTTCCATAGCTCGTTTTATATAACGATCAGGCAAATTTGCATATTTTTTTGACCACTCAGCAACATGTTGAAGGCATGAATAAGGTTTCTTTACTCTCATTTTTGCTTTTTTGTTATGCCAAATTTGAAAACAAGTTTAATTGTTTAAAAACTTAACCTAACTTTTACTACGTAATGTACTTTCTGTGTTTGTTGGTCGTCGAACTGATAGTAGGATGTGATGTACGTACTCTCTGATAGTCACTTTAGCTGCAAATTGACAGAAAGTTATTGCCGCATTTTCATTTCATGCCAAGTTGACTGCAAATAGTTGTTTAATTAATTGATGCAAGCTTTCCCAAATGTCTCTGTCAACTGTAAAATAATTTATGTTCTTTGGCTACTTTTCCGCAATTTTCCGGCATTACTTTCTGTTAACTACCTTTCAACAGCTGGCGCGCGCGTATCCTATCGTCCCTAATAGCACAGTTTGCTTTAGCAAAAGTTTACTTTACAAAAGTTTCCTTTCATTTTTTGTCAAATTTCCGTCAACTTTAGACTTTTCCATTTTTTTCGACAATTTGTATGCAACTTGCTATTGAATTTGACGTAAATTTACTGCCCGAATTAGAATGCATATTCACTCCAACAGTTGACTAGAAAAAAGTTGTCAATTTTCAGACAAATTTTAGGTCAATTTATTGTTAATTTGACTTGAAAAATTGTTAAGTATTTTTTTACCGTCAGATTGTACCCTGATAGCACGAGTTGATCGTGAAAAAGTTGTTATTCATTAGTTTCCGACCAACTTGACGACAAGTTGTCGACAACTTTAGCTTTTGCAACTTTTGGCTACAAGTTACCGCCAACTTTCTCAGAAAGTTGGCGCCAGTATGGAACCGCAACTGGAATGCAAGTTTCTGAGAAAATTAAAGGCAACTTTCCGTCAACTTATAATTGCCAACTTTTGCAAGCAACTTTCTCAGAAAATGTCTATCAACTTTGGAGGTACCAATTTTTGCAGCCAACTTGGTATCCAGTTGCGGCTGTAAGTTTCTCGTCAGTTTCTCGCCAAATTGGCTATCAGGGGTAGACAATTTTATGTATAAATTTGCTTACCTTCTGAAATGGTAATTATGATCATTACTGACTTTGTTTTTTCGTAAAAAGTTACCTTTGAAATGAAGAAAAATTAACTGCAAATTTATATTTTCAACTTTAGCTGTCGCCAAGTTGGCCGCGAAAGTTGGCATTTCCATAAGTTGACGGCAACTTTCCGAGAAACTTGTCGACAACTTATCGTCAAATTGGTCGCAACTCAGGTACACCAACTTTCTGATCAGAAACTCTGGCTATCAGTGATTCTGAAATGGTAAAAATAAACATTGCCGACTTTTTTTTCTTTTAGTAAGCCCTGATAGCCAGAGTTTCTGATCAGAAAGTTGATGTACATGAGTTGCGACCAACTTGACGACAAGTTGTCGACAACTTTCAGCTTGTGTAACTGTTGACTACAAGTTGGCCACAAGTTGCTCAGAAACTTGTCGGCAACAGTTACATGAGCTGAAAGTTGTCGACAAGTTTCTCGGAAAGTTGCCGTCAACTTATGGAAATGTCAACTTCTGCGGCCAACTTGGCTATCAGGGTAAAAAAGGTAGACATCAGTGATCCATAATCCGATTACCCAGATCTATGTTTGCCCAAGATTCTCTTACTCAGAATCCGTTTACACAGAATTCTTTTACACAGGATTTCTATTACCCATAAATTCTATAACCCAGAAAATCTTTAACCCAGAAATTTAATTATACCCTGATAGCCAGACATTGCTCTACAAGTGGTTGCAGTAAAACATTTACGGCTAACTTAACGAGAAAGTTTCTGGCAAACCTTGGCTGGATAATATTTTCCTTTAAGTTGGCTTCAGAATACGGCAGTAGCTTGCCGTCAATTTGAAGTGAAACTTTCAAGCAATTAACGTCGTTGTCTGACGTTAATACTTGTAGTCAAATTAAATAAAAAGTTGCAGACAATTTACTGTCAACTTAAAGGTAACTGCTTGCTCTCCAACACTTTCCTTTAAGTTACCTTTAAAATACGGCAGTAGCTTCCCTGATAGTACGAGTTGATCGTGAAAAAGTTGGCCATTCATTAGTTTCCGACCAGCTTGTCGACAACTTTAGCTTTTGCAACTTTTGGCTACAAGTTACCGCCAACTTTCTCAGAAAGTTGACGCCAGTATGGAGCTGCAACTGGAATGCAAGTTTCTGAGAAAATTGAAAGGAAACTTACCGTCAACTTATGATTGCCAACTCTTGCAAGCAACTTTTGACACCAACTTTCTCAGAAAATGTCTATCAACTTTTGAGGGACCAACTGTTGACGGCCAACTTGGTGTCCAGTTGCGCCTGCAAGTTTCTCGTCAGTTTCTTGCCAACTTGGCTATCAGGGTCACTAAATGGCAAATAAATAACTATTTATGAATAATTAAAAAAAAAAATTAGCTATTTTTTAAGGGAAAAAAATTATTGCAAAATTAATAATAATAATAATAATAATAATAATAATAAAAATAAAAATAATAATAATAATAATAATAATAATAATAATAATAATAATAATAATAATAATAATAATAATAATAATAATAATAATAATAATAATAATAAAAGGACACAATAAAAAAATTTGCAAAGTAAATATTAGGCGGATGATTTTTTTGTTCTCTTCGTTTTGCAAAGGATGTTAAATACAAAACGGAGGTTTTCATGAATAAAATTTCATATTATTACTATTATTATTATTATTATTATTATTATTATTATTATTTCTATGTTAGTTAAATGCTCAGGGGGTTATCCCCGGTAGTCTAACTCTACCGAGCCCGGAAAAAAATCACCAAGCATGATCATGTATGATTATGCAGGATTCATGCCTGACCGTACATGATTCATGCATAATTCATGCTTGATCCTGCATGACTCATTCGTGATCAAGCATGATCATGCATGACTCATTCTAGATCAAGCTTGCGCATGCATTAAGTTTGAAATAATTGTATTCAGAGATATGATCCATCAGGAAAGGTCATGATTGAGCATGCTCTGTTATGCATGACCATACATGGTTCATATTTGATCATATATAACTCATTCGTGATCAAGCATGATCATGCATGACTCATTCGAGATCAAGCTTGCTCATGACTTACGTTGGAAATAATCGTATCCAGAGATGTAATCCCTCGAGAAAGGTCATGGTTGAGCATGCTCTGTTATCCATGATCATGCATGGCGCAGACATGATCGTACAAGGTTATGCATGGTCAACCTTAACCTTTCACGGTTATATGCAAATAGTGAATAATATTTATGAATATTCAGGCTTGAACATACACGACTAAGCGTACTCGTTCATATTCATAGATGAAATTTAGTCGTTAATAGAAACTGTTAGATTAATTATAATTATTGTTTCCTTTTTATTTTATTATTTATTTAAATAAGATTAATTGTCTGGGGAAAAATCAGCATGCATGATAAAGCATGATCATGCATGATTCAGGCAAGGGTAAGCATGCTCAAACATGGATTATGCATGAATCATGCACAGTCAAACATTAAAAATAATTTAATCAAAATCTATGATTAAAATCTCCGATTGAACTGATTGAATTCGATTAAAGTCCGGTCGAGCTTCAATCGGATTTGATTGAGGTTTTTAATTAAGGATAATCATATATTTTTTATGAGAAACTTCAAATAATTAAACATTTACTTTTATTTTGACGATAGTAGTTAAAATTATCATTTTTCAAATCGATAATCAAAATATATTTAATTTATAATTTTTGGTTCAATTAATAACGAAAACCAATCTTTTTTTCCGAAAAATAATTTAACTGAATTTAATTAAAAATTGTTTTTTTGAATTAATTAAAGAATTGAAATAATAAATTCTTGCCAAATTGATAATGACACTCAATATAATTGCTTTTTTTTTTTAATTAATAATTAAGATTAATGTAATTGTTAAATTTGCTTGTAATTAATAACTACAATTCTTTTCATTCATTATTCAAAAAAGATTTAATAAACAAATCAAGATCGAGTTCAAATAATAATTTATTTTTTACAACCCTAAGGTTTCAAAAGATGTTAAAAATCGTCGTAAACTGAATAAGATAGTTCAGCCTAGTGGACAGCGGACGTGCTTCCTAACATGACGGTCGTGGGTTCGAGACCCGTCGCGGGTAAAATTTCAAAAGTACTTTTCGACCAGAAAACATTAACTACACAATAATGCTCACAAAATAAGTTAATTTCAATTTGACTTATCATGATTTTTATTTATTTTTTTTAATAATATGAGGGATTGTGCTTGCTCAGGCCTGATCATACCTGAATATTAGCCAGCCATGAGCATGCGTGATCCTGCATGAAAACGAACAATCATGCCTGACCAGCCATGATCATGCATGCTCATGGCTGGTCAATATTCAGGCATGATCATACATGAGATTAACGCATGATCATGCATGATCAGGCCTGATGATTTTTTCCCGGGAGGGACTCGTTTTAGTTGCGAAATTCTTAAAATGAGGTGCTAAAATTGTTTTGGTCTCAGGTGAGGCACCTAAACAATGTTAGCACCTCATTTTCAGAATTTCGTAACGAAAATGATCTTAATCGACAGGTCTCCGTTAGGTCCATCAAGGAACACTTATTTTTTCGTTAGGTCTCTTTTTGGTTTTTTTCTTAAATAATTTTTTTAATTTTCCATGAAAAAAATGTACTATTTAGCACCTCATTCATGATTAAACTGTTATTTTTTATCATATTCTTTTTCTTAATCGTTAGTTCAGTATTGGTCTATCATTTTCATTATCGTATCATTTGTTTCAAATATTTTATTATTAATTATATTATAATTTCAATGAAATTTGCACATGCGCAATCTACGTTTATTCTATATATAGTGCGGAATTAAAATTTTTCCCTTCCCCTTAATTATTATATGGATACTTATTTTTTTCGTCTATTAATAATCTATATGGGTCATGCCATGCCAAATCACCTGATTTTAAAAATTATATTTTTTGATCCGGTTGAATTTTTCATATGTTTTTGAACATATAAAAAGACACCTAATCCTATATTTTGAGCCTTTAATTTTCAAAAACCTTGGAGATATGAATTTTTGAAAATCACGAAAAAATAACGATGAGGTGATTTTCAGAAATTCATAATTCCTGATTAAATTATCGTAATTTCATTTCGGCAGTGGCTATTTTCTTCACATTTGAATGTAGTTTTCAGAAAAAAAATTTTTTCTTTTTCACCGTTTTTTCTTACATTTTAACTCAAATTTTGAATTTTTTTTAAGACCGACATTTTTAATTTTCTCGAAGAAAATATATGTTTTACTAGACTGTAAAACAAATTTTTTAAGCCCTTTGCCAAAGTGGGATTCAAATATCTTCGATTTTTTAAGCAACTTTTTCGCATTTTTTTAATCAAAAATTCGAGTTTTTTGAAGATTTTTTAATATTTCACCAAAATTTCAATGTAAATATAAATAAATAATACTTTCCTACTGTGCCAATTATATAAATTGAAATTCTTTATTGATTCACGCGTGAAGTTTGTATTGGTATATTATCTATTCAATGTTTTGTCAAATTAACTATCTGAAGTTCGCCGAGAAAGTAAGTCGTTATCCTTTTTTACCCTCACTCTCAGAAAACGAGCCTAATTTCATACTATGACTATACAGTAACATGTATCACAAGATATTCATGTACGAAATTAACTTATTCGATCGATTAAGTAAGAAATCTACCTTCCATTTCGGCTGCCGAATGGCCTTTTTTTTTTCAAAAAACATATCAAAAATATTGTTCGAAATGACGAAAAAAAAATACTGTCAAAGTTTGAGCTCTTAATATTAATATTAACAACTGCTTCATCGTAATTTTCCATTTTCCATTCATACACTGTTAAAAATTTTTGTAAAATTACAATAGTTTTACAAAGCAATGGTATGGTAAAAATACAAACCAATGTAAGTCAATACAAAATTACAACACAATTTGAGTGATCTTGCATGATGTATTAGGAAAACTACTAATATGAGTTGTGATTTTACCATCTCTGTGTATAAATCGTACACGAGTTGTAATTTTACAAAACAGTACATTAATTTTGAATAACAAGCGATAAAAGTTTATAAAGAATGTTTGTGATTCAATTAGCAATAATTCTTAGTAAAATTATAAATAAATATTGTAATTTATATTGCAGTGAAATCATTCAAATTTTACAAACCTTAATTATTTTTTTACAAATTCTATTGTAGAATTACCGAGTGTATTGTAATTTCGCTATGACTTTTATTTATTACACTCGAGCTGTAATTTTACAAAACAGTAGGTTGATTTTAAATAGAAATCGTTCCAAATTTACCAAAAATGCTTGTAATTTAATTCACTACAATTCTTAGTAAAATTAAAAAAAAAGTATTGTAATTAATATTACAATGAAGTCATTGAAATTTCACAAATTTTAGTTTTTTTTTTTCACGAATTTTATTGTAGAATTGCAAAGTGGTTTGTAATTTTACCATAAATTTTTATGTATTAGACATGAATTGTAATTTCACAAAACAGTGCGTTGATTTTAAATGAAAAGCGATAAAAGTTTACAAAATATGTTAATAATTCAATTTGCTATTATTCTTAGTAAAATAATAAAAAAATATTTTAAATAAAATTACACAGAAATCACTGAAATTTTACAAACCTAAATTTTTTTTCTCACAAATTTAATTGTAGAATTACAGAGTGTATTGTAATTTCACCCTAAAATTTTTAATTATTATACAGGAGTCGTAATTTTACAAAACAGCATGTTGACTTTAGAGAAAACGCGTTCAAAGCTTACAGCTAATGTATGCACTGATAGAAAATTTATATCGACTCAAGAAATATTTTCTTTAGCCAATAATTTATTTCTGTAGAAAGCCAATTATCTTACTTCAAGAACTTTTTGTCTTGGCTCTAAAGATTTTATATCTTCGATATCTTGAGTTATTCACTGTCAAAGTCAAAATGGACTTTTTCGCTTTGATCAAAGATGAATTTGCGCCAAATGGTCGTAAGGACTTCTTCAGGGCGGCAAACTAAATTAACCAAAAGAGGTTCAAGGATAGATTATCAAAAACAATTTGTTGAAGCTCATAGACTTTTTTTAAGACGAGCAAAAATTTGGAAATTTTTTTTTTTGCGGTCGTTTTTGTTTTTTAATCCGGAATCGTGCATGATTAAAATTTTTCAAGACCAGATCTGAGACTTAGACACTTGAAACTGCAATTTGCTTTTTTTATTTTCACTGTACGATCATTTTCCTCTAAGTTACAGCACGTTGAAAATCACTTAAAAATTTGGAATTTCTTGAATATCCTTTAATTTTTATAACTAATGTATGATACTCAAATTTTTTCAAATATATAATATATCTAGCAGTAATAATTTTTTTCTTTACAATTAATTCCATTAAATCGTATTCAAATGTGTTTCTTTTGACATATTACATTTTGAAATAAAAAATCTTAGAAAATGTTAAAAAAAACTCCAAAAAGTTAAAAAAATCTTATGTTTACATAAAGAATACAATGTATACGCTATAGTGTACAATTAAATTTAGCAGTCACTGTCGGTTGTGTAGCCTAGTCATTAAAGCGTCGGTCTTTCGTGCGTAGGGTCCCGTGTTCGAATCCCACTCATACGTGTGCGTTTATTGATGTTTAGCGTTTTTTCTCTGAATTAAAAATTCCTACTTCGATTAGAAATTCAATATCGCATATCTAATACTCCTAGCATCGCCAAAATGATTGGACAAAAAATTAAAAAAAAAAAATCTTTTTTTTTTCAATGTTTGTGAAATTACAATACTATATTGTAAAATTACTAAATTGTTCCAAGGCAAATACAGTGGGAAATGTTTTGTAAAATTACGATAGAAATTTTTAACAGTAGATATTGCAATTTTACAACACGTATGATCTCTTAAAAGTTTTGTATTAAAACAGTAATACATTGTGATTTTACAAATAATTTCTAATTGAATTGTTTTTGAAAATTTCAACATTCGTTGTGTAAAATTGACAAAACTTTTTTGATTATCTGTTTAGTAAGATTAGTACTTTTGTTTTGCAATTTTCCAAAACAAAAATTGTAAAAAATGTTTTGTAAAATTACAACACTGGTTTTATTAAATCACAAAACTGCGTTGGCAATTGACTTCCAACACATTTCTTGTAAAATTATCAAAGGAATTTTCAACAGTGTATAATTTTGTAGGAAATTGAATGCTCTACAAAAAAGATCTCTTATCATTTTTTGATAAATCTATTTTTTGAAAAATTATTCGTGGTAAAAGTTCAATTTATAGTAAATATCAATATTTTTCGACTTTTTCAGCGAAGCTATTATATAATATATATATATATATATATATATATATATATATATATATATATATATATATATATTAGGGTGGCCCAAAAAAACCGACTATTTTTTTTTTCGATCTCGCATGAAAATTTGTTGGCTTACGATGTTTTATGAAGTCTCTCCAAAAATCAGCTTGATAAGAAATTTTCGAGAGGTCGCTCACGAATTTTGAAAATATCAAAAATAATTGAAATTCGAATTTTTTATTTCAAAATTTTTTTCTTTCTCGTAGCAGCAATAGTTTCTATTTGTGAAATCATGACTATGCTGAAAATTTCAGCCCAAAATTTAAATATTTAAACGGTGCTCAAGAATTTTGAATGTTTCTAAGTACTGTCTTTTGGACGTTCCAGAGTATGCCAAAACAAAAATAGTGCCGGATAGCTCAACTGGTAGAGCACTCGGCGCGATACCGACATGGTCTGGGTTCGATTCCCAGTTCGGGCTATCTATATTTTTCTCAATTTATCTATAAATTGTCTTATTGAGAAGGTTTGCATGTTTAGGTTTCCACTTATTAAATTGGTGGTTAAGTCACTTTATTGAGCCACACCGTCCATCGTACGGTAATACACCAATTTAATATAGCGGGAAATCTAAACATACTTCTGTTTGTTTGCAGTTATCTATTTGGTGCCTCCGTGAGCATACCTCAAATGAGGTAAGGTTGTTTGAAATTTACACAATTTTTTGAAAAATTCAGTTTTTATCCACTTTCAACCACATAACTTTGAAACTAATACTCATAGACAATTTCCGTAATCACAGTGGATACACTGTGTATACACGGTGGTAAAATGGAACAAACCCACCGTGTAACCACGGTGGATCCACGGTGTTTACACTTCCACACGGTATTTCCACCGTGATTCAAATCTGCGAAGGTTCAAATTGTTTGGAATTATTCCAAATCATTTTTTTAAATCAGGGTTAGTTTAGTACCTTACCTATATAATGTTATGTCAAATCAACTATCTGAAGTTCTCTATCGAAAATAATCATTGTCCTTTTTTACCCTCACTCTTAGAAAACGAGCCTAATTTCATATCATGACTAAGGTAAATATTCCAATACCGGAACGACGAAGGGTATACGACTGATTTTTATTGTTTTAAAAATATTCAAATAGATTATAAACCAAAATCATTTATTACATCATATAGAATAGACATTTACCTATTCAAAAATTATCAAATTAGTTTATTTTTCTTAAATTTAATATAAAAAAAAATTTTTTTTCCATGACACCCCAAAGACCCAATACCGAAACGCTGAAATAGTCTTGTCCCAATACCGGAATTCGGTTGTCCTAATACCGGAACAGTGAATAAAATGAGTTATTTTTTGCAATAACATGCATTCATTCATAGTGAAAATATTAACAATTAATGAATAATATTAATGTAAAATGCATTTAAAATAATTAAGTGATTAAATATTCAATAAAAGATGAATATTTTGAACTGAAGAATAGAAACAAAATAAATCATTTGAGGTTATACTATAAAATGATTAAAAAAAAAAAAATTGAACACAAAAATTCATTTTTTATGATTTAAATCAGAGTTGATCTATATTTAATGCATTTTTTATAACAATCATACTTACTGAATTAAATATTAGGTCTCCAGTAATAATTAATATTGCACTTGATTTAGCCAGTCAATAAAACTCACCGTTCATGTCCATCGATAACATTAATATGACTGACTTTCCGGTACTAGACAGGGGTTCATTTTGGTGGACCAATAGAGGAACAGTAAAATTAATATAATAATACTATTTTTTCATATTGTTAATATGTTTTCTTGAATTTTACGTCATTCAAGATGTATATACAAAAAAAAAATTATTGAAGAGTAATTAAAACTCACCGTTAATATCTATCGATAACATTAATAACATTAATATGACTGATTGTTCCGGTACTGGGCACGAGTTAATTTTATTGTACCAATAGACGAACAGTAAAATTAATATATTAATACTATTTTTTTCATATTGTTAATATGTTTTCTTGATTTTTATGTCATTTAAGGTTCATATGCAAAAAAAAAAATTATTGAATAGTACTTTTATACATTTTCTATAAGCTTAAGACCATTGATTGATTTCTTAGCAAAACCATCAAGAGAAATGAAAAAGTCATGGATCCGAGACTATTGCTATAATTAACATTTTTTTTTTCATATTTCATATGTATTCCAAAATCTATTTTATATCCTATCTTGTAACTAAAAGATTAAGGTTTTAAATAAAGAAAGTTTTATTTAATTTCATCGCGTAAGAGTTAAAATATAATATAATGATTATCGAATCGTTCCGGTGTTGGGTCTTGTTGCGGTATTGGGACATTTACCTTATACGCTAACATGTATCACAAGATATGTATGTATAAAACTAATTTTTTATATCGATGAATTGAAAAATCTACCGCTTCCATTTCGGCTGCCGAAGGACCTTTTTTATTGTACTAAAAACATTTGCTTAGGTTTAAGTTATATATTTTACTTTAGGTCCAAATATTTACTGTTTAAGTATAGTTAGTCTAGTCGAGAAGTGAGTTTTCTGCGAAAAATCATTAATCCACTCTTAAAAATATGGCAATTGGTCCATTGGATTCAGAATTTAATTCTTAATCCAATGGAAATTTTTTAATTTATCCGCCATTAAAAATTTCATTTGTTATAAAACAAAAAACGAAGAGACAAAAAGGGAATCTCCGTTTTGTAGCTATAACTTCAAAAATATTAAAGATATCTGAAATTTAAAAAAAGATCCTAAAAAAGGAAAAATTTTAGTAAACTAAGTCTCAATTCCCCGAGTTGTAGCTCCATTATTTATAATTTTAATTTAACGTTGAAAGTTGGGCTCCGCGCGGCCGTTTTGGTGCCTAGACGTCGCCGCTAAGTAAAGTATGCAACACAAAATAATTTTTTTATAACATTCAATATTAATTTAAAAATCTGAAGAAATTATAGTGTCATCTGGACACTTAAAGGAATATAGCCCCGCAAAAAAAAATTTTTTAGCTTGATTTTTGTTTAAGTTATTTAATTGTTAATTAACAAATTTTTCGGAGACTTGCGTTGTAATAAAATCTCTTATAAAAGTTTAAAAAATGTGTCTATAAATCATTTTTCTTTTGGGAGCTCTTGTTATATAAATAATGAACAAGATTCCGTTGTAATAGTTTATAAAACCTTTTTCATTTGTTTATAATGATTTTTCAAAGTTATCAAAAATTTAAATATCCGGCTAATGTTATAAAAAAAATTTTTTTTCCTAAATCTTGAATTTTGGTTGTTTTTGTATTTATATATTGCGATTAGTAGCTTGGCTAAAAAATTGTTAACATTAATTGTTTAAAAATTTGTTATAAACAAATAGACAAATTGAATATTTTTGGAAAATTTTTTTCTGTCATTTTGTTATTTTAGTAAAATAATGATTTTTAGAAAAAAAAATTTTTCTTAGAAAAATTTTTTAATTGTTTATATTTGTTTTTTTCATTTATCCAGCATTTAAATTATTTATTAAGAAACCATTTTTTTTTTAATCATCATTTACAATTCTCAATATAATTAGAAAATAATTTTTTTTTTATTTGAATTTTCATTGTTTATTTTATAAACAAATTTCCATTATCATTATATTTTTATTCCGTAGCTTTAAAAAATTAAAAATACAGCCATGTTTATTAAAATTGTAAAGAAAATTTTTCTCTATTTCTTATTGAATTTTAAAATACTTTACAACATCAAAGTTGAAGCGGTCAACTATTTTATCAACTTATAAATTGTTATAACTTCTAAACTGTTGATGATACGGTCTTTGACATTGAAGACGATCTTTTAGACAATTTAATGATTTATATAATAAATTTTTTATATGCTCGATATCTATTATGGTTCAAGTTTTATAAACATTTGTTTATAAAAAAATGCATTACTTGAATTTTTAAATAATTATATTTTTTAAACTATTGAAGTTACGGCTTTTATGATTCAGGACAATTTTATAGAGTAATTATTGAACTACTCAAAAATAATTTTTTTATATTTTTGATTCCATTTGATTACCATTTTTTTTTTATTTATTCAAATTATTACATGGTTAAAGGTATATTTTCTGGATTTCTTTGACCTTATATTCCTACCTAACGCCAATAATTTATGTTGTTCTTGCTGTTTTCTTTTAGTTTTGGAATTTTCAATTTAATTACTTACATCTCATTCCCGGCAATCTAGTCGTGGAATCATTCATGAACTAACAAAAGCGGTTTGCTTTCAGAAAATCATTTCTATTGAATTAAAACTCTAATTGATTATGAAGAACTGTTGAAGCGATTATGTTAAAGAATAAGGTAAATGTCCCAATATCGGAACAAGACCCAATACCGCAACAAGACCCAACACCGGAACGATTCGATAATCATTATATTATATTTTAACTCTTACGCGATGAAATTAAATAAAACTTTCTTTATTTAAAACCTTAATCTTTTAGTTACAAGATAGGATATAAAATAGATTTTGGAATACATATGAAATATGAAAAAAAAAATGTTAATTATAGCAATAGTCTCGGATCCATGACTTTTTCATTTCTCTTGATGGTTTTGCTAAGAAATCAATCAATGGTCTTAAGCTTATAGAAAATGTATAAAAGTACTATTCAATAATTTTTTTTTTTGCATATGAACCTTAAATGACATAAAAATCAAGAAAACATATTAACAATATGAAAAAAATAGTATTAATATATTAATTTTACTGTTCGTCTATTGGTACAATAAAATTAACTCGTGCCCAGTACCGGAACAATCAGTCATATTAATGTTATTAATGTTATCGATAGATATTAACGGTGAGTTTTAATTACTCTTCAATAATTTTTTTTTTGTATATACATCTTGAATGACGTAAAATTCAAGAAAACATATTAACAATATGAAAAAATAGTATTATTATATTAATTTTACTGTTCCTCTATTGGTCCACCAAAATGAACCCCTGCCTAGTACCGGAACAGTCAGTCATATTAATGTTATCGATGGACATTAACGGTGAGTTTTATTGACTGGCTAAATCAAGTGCAATATTAATTATTACTGGAGACCTAATATTTAATGCAGTAAGTATGATTGTTATAAATAATGCATTAAATATAGATAAACTCTGATTTCCCTGGCGGATCCGTTTTCACCGTGGGTTTCAGTGTTAACTTAGTGTAATCCGAATTACACTGAAAATACACCAGAATTTCACGTGTATCACACGGTGGGTTTGTGAAAATTTCACTTTCAGTTTACCCTTGTTTCACACTAATCTACTGACACTCGTTTTACACTCTATTACCATTGAATTTCCACTGTATATCCTAGTGGTTCAAGCGCCACCGTACAAACTCGCTAAAAACTCGGCTCCTCGACGATAGCACGGGAAAGTACGAATACTGGACTCGCTCACAGCTAGAATAAATGGTCATATTTGGTCAGTAACTTCCGTAATTTGGTCAAGGTTTTGACTCTCGGAATTTTGAGTTTAAAATTCCAAGGCCATATAAAAAATTTTGGCACGGTAAATTCAACATTCAGCCCCCGAAAAAGTACTGTTCGATTGGAAATTAAGTGATATTAAATGGTCAGTGCGATTCATAATTTGGTCAGCAGTCTGTGCTCAAGAAAAGGCGATTTTCAGTGGTGGGGTTAAAAAAAAAATACATAGCACCCCAAACTCAATCGAAATTATCGTTTAGCCGTTATTTTGATGGTACCAAGAGAGAGAGCAAAAATGGTCAAATGTTATCATTAATTGGTCAGAAACAGAAAATTCGAAAAAAGAAGTTTTAAAATCCAAGGTCACCTGAAATATATTGGCACCCCAAAATAGACGTACAGAGTCATTTCACAGCTCAATTTAATCAGAATTGAAAGTATATAAATGGTCACCATGAATTTCAATTTGGTCATCGCTTTACATAGTGCCATTCATTTTTTTTCATCTCAAGTATATTAACCCCTCCACGATCATCAAGTTTCTTTCTAACAAACAGTAAAATATTAGAATATTAAACGATACATTTATTTTCCTATGTTTGCGACATCATAATTGAACATGTTATACGCTGAAAATCAGGGCTTTTTTGGATAATTGAAAAAAGTTCGACTAGCAACAAGCAATTGAGTAAAAAAAAAAGTTCGGGACTATCTATGTTGAATGTAAAACATACCGGATAATACTAAACAGAAAAATCGAGTCAATGCTGCATGATTCTGCGTATGAAGTAGTTAGAAGCATAGTTACCATTCGGATATTAGAAACGTTATTTCAGATAACTAAAACGGACAACGTGGGAATAGGTTTGAGCACAAACGGCTCTATTGCATAGTGGAAAACTTACGGCCTGAATAATTTCATATTAATATGTGGAATGAGGTTTCAGATAATATTACATGCTAAAGTACCCGACACTATGCTTCTGATTATTGGTAAATGACATCTGAGGAATGGTCACCAATCAAACGAATCTAATTGTATCTTGAAGTGCATGATAATCGAAAATACTACGTTATTTCGTTTGGAATGTATTTAAAGGCCTAGTCACTGGAAAGATCCACGCAAATGATGCTTCTGATAATTGGTCAGTACAGTATAATAATTGGTCACCCCTTCAATGACTCGATAGAAACAGTGAAGTAGGTTGGGGCTGAAAATACTGCGTTATTTCATTATAAAATGTATTTGACGTCCTAGCCACTGGATAGATCCACGCGAATAATGCTTTCGATAATAGGTCAGTACAGTATAGTAATTGGTCACCCCTTCAATGACTCTATAGTAACAGTGAAGTAGGTTGGGGCTGAAAATACTGCGTTATTTCATTATAAAATGTATTTGACGTCCTAGCCACTGGATAGATCCACGCGAATAAAGCTTTTGATAATTGGTCAGTACAGTATAGTAATTGGTCACCCCTTCAATGACTCTATAGTAACAGTGAAGTAGGTTGGGGCTGAAAATACTGCGTTATTTCATTATAAAATGTATTTGACGTCCTAGCCACTGGATAGATCCACGCGAATAAAGCTTTTGATAATTGGTCAGTACAGTATAGTAATTGGTCACCCCTTTAATGACTCTATAGTAACAGTGAAGTAGGTTGGGGCTTAAAATACTGCGTTAATTTGTTTTAGATGTATTTAAAGACTCAGCCACTAGATAGATCCACGCAAATGATGCTTCTGATAATTGGTCAGTACAGTATAGTAATTGGTCACCCCTTCAATGACTCTATAGTAACAGTGAAGTAGGTTGGGACTGAAAATACTGCGTTAATTCGTTTCAGATGTATTCAAAGTCCCAGCCACTGGATAGATCCACGCAAATGATGCTGCTGATCATTGCTTAGTACAGTGTAGTAATTGGTCACCCCTTCAATGACTCTATAGTAACAGTGAAGTAGGTTGGGGCTTAAAATACTGCGTTAATTCGTTTCAGATGTATTCAAAGTCCCAGCCACTAGATAGATCCACGCAAATGATGCTTCTGATAATTGGTCAGTACAGTATAGTAATTGGTCACCCCTTCAATGACTGTATAGTAACAGTGAAGTAGGTTGGGGCTGAAAATACTGCGTTAATTCGTTTCAGATGTATTTAAAGACCCAGCCACTGGATAGATCCACGCAAATGATGCTTCTGAGAATTGGTCAGTACAGTATGGTAATTGGTCACCCCTTTAATGACTCTATAGTAACAGTGAAGTAGGTTGGGGCTGAAAATACTGCGTTATTTCATTTAAAATGTATTTGAAGTCCCAGCTACTGGATAGATCCACGCAAATGATGCTTCTCATAATTGGTTGCAATTCACGAGCTAATAATAAATTAAAACAAAACTTCTATAATGCTCGAGAACACTACACTACAAACCTTGTATGTTTACGAGTCGGTTCTCCAGGAGGTTGCGGATCAGGCAGCGGCGAGATTCCCCGCGCTCCAAAAAATAACCTAGACAATATTAAAATAGCAAGTGTCGTACTTATCAGAGTTAGCTACTCATGGATGTTTACGGAGTCGGTTCTCGAAGAGGTTGCTGATTAGGAAAGGGAATCCTGCCACTGCCTGATCCGCAACCTCCTGGAGAACCGACTCCGTAAACATCCAAGGGTTGTGGTCTAGTGCTCTCGAGCATTATAGAAGTTTTGTTTTAATTTTTTATTAGCTCGTAAATTGCAACTAATTCTATACTTAATTGTATTTTTATTTGAATTTATGAATTCATTTAAATCAAAATTTACAGATTTCTAAAATCACGAGTTTCTCAATTTGCTGGTCTATATTTATAGATTTTTATTGTTCAAGAATTCATATATTAATAACTTTCAATATTTTTATGAATATAAATTTCAAATGTTTTTTTACTGACTTCTTTGAATTCAGTTAATTTTGTTTTTTTCAATGTCTATATTTATATTTGATAAATTTTTAAATTATCCAATTATATTGTTGTCTTTTTTTTTTTATATTATAATTTTACTTTTATTTATTTTATAAAGTGTGTAATCATTTTAATTATTAAAATTTTTAATTTCTATTTTCATCGTGATTGATATTTTGAGTTATTTATTTTCGGTGAATTATTTTTTCAATTTTGTTTGAATTGATGCTTATAAAGATTTTCGTTTTATTGATTTCTTTATTTACAAATGTCGAAATTTTGATTTTTCTATTTACCATAAAATTTTTAACCGGTACGAATCAATGATGCGCACTGTATATATATATATATATATATATATTATACTGGGTAAAAAAAATCGACTATTTTTTTTTTCTTTCGATACTGTGAAAATATTATTCCTGATGACCAAAAAAAATTATTGTGCAATTTTGAACCTTTAATATTGATATTAAGAGGTGTATCGTTACGACTATTTGTTTTTTGAAAGAAATTTCATTTCTTACCCAAAACTCGTAAATCACCTATCTGAAAAATTTGAGCAATGTATATTCTTGAAGGAAATTGAATACCCTACAAAAAATCTCTCTTAGTAAATTCACGTAAAACGAGCCGTTTCCTTGTAACCGTGCCGTAAATAATGATTTGTTTTTTAAATTCTTTGTTTCTGTTTTGGATTTTTGTAACTACTAGAAATATTAAAATTTTTTCTAGTCAAGCTACATATTTTTGAAGGAAATTTAATGCTTCACAAAAAAGGTCTCCAAACATTTTTCGCTAAATTCACTCCTTCAAAAGTTATTCAAGGTTGAAGTTGAGTGAAAACGACTTAAATAACCTGAATAACTTGCGAAGGAGTGAATTTAGCAAAAAATGTTAAGAGACCTTTTTTGTAGGGAATTCAATTTCCTTTAAGAATATGCATTCCTCAAATTTTTCAGATATATGAATTACGAGTTTGGGGTAAAAAATGAAATTACTGTCAAAAAACAAATAGTCGTAATGATACACCTCTTAATATCAATCTTAGGGCTCAAACTTGCACAATAATTTTTTTTGGTCATCAGGAATATTTTCACAGTATCGAAAGAAAAAAAAATATTTGATTTTTTTGGCCCAGTCTAATATATATATATATATATATATATATATATATATATATATATATATATATATATATATATTAGGGTGCTTCGTTTCCGGCGAAAGTATTTTGTTGGTTGCTCATCAAGCAAAATATTGTTTTTCATGCTAAAACAAAAATTCCTGCCAAGTTTGAGCTCTTAATTCCAATCCTAAGTACTTTCCATTTGATTTCAAAGATTTCCCATTTAAAATACACGTAAATTAAATTACTTTTTTTTTAACTTTCTAATACTCAGCTGCGTTTTATGATATCAACGCGGTTTTGGTCGCAAATTGTAGGGCATTTGGTGTTCTTCAAAAGTGCCCATAGTAACTTAGCTGTAATTCCAGCTGTTTCACTGATGTCCGCTGAGGAAGTCATTTTTCGTATCGAATTGACCTTTATTGGCTTGCAGAAGGTAAACCAATGAATGCACACCAAAAATGTAAATAGGAATTTAATAGGAAATTTTATTCCCTTCAAAAAAAGTCTTATGAGGCAAGTCGCTAAAGTCCATAGTTTCCAAGTTATAGGAGTTTTAATAATTTAAAAAATAAAATAGCAATTGTCATTTTTCTTCTTAATATTATTTGCGTGTTATTTTTTCTCCTTTTATAAGTGGACACCAATAATACACCAATTTGATAAGTGGAAACCTAAACATGCAAACCTTCTCAATAAGACAATTTATAGATAAATTGAGAAAAATATAGATAGCCCGAACTGGGAATCGAACCCAGACCATGTCGGCATCGCGCCGAGTGCTCTACCAGTTGAGCTATCCGGCACTATACTATATTCCGTTCAATTTAATCTATAAATTATTGAGCCACACCGTCCATCGTACGGTAATACACCAATTTAATATAGTGGAAACCTAAACATGCAAACATGTAAACAATTGTTCACGGGAACTTTACGATGACTTAAGTACTACGGTAAAAAATGTATCGGGCAATACAATAGTTAGGCCATCAGCGGTGATATTTGTCCAATACGATAGACCGAAATAATTAGAAAGTATTTCAGAATCAGATAAAGGCTGTGATAAATCTGAGAACAAATCAGTGACAGAAAATAAATAAAAAGACGAAAATATAAACACACTATGAATATTTGAGAATAAAAAAGATAAAGAGTAGCTAGTATAATATATGTAGTTTGTGCAAAAAGTGATAGCAACTTATAATAATAAATTGAAACTAAAGAATAACAAATTGTGCTTAATTCAATTGATTACACTTTCCTTTCAATTAATTAACAATATAGAATATTCAATACAAATGTTTCCGAATGCGACAAATTAATGTTCCTTGGCACTGCATCCTGCAATTTTACCTGTAACTGGTCAACCAATCGCGTATTCTATACAATCCCATGTGTTATTTTCAAGACAAATCCAATAAAAATTTTTCTTTCGGGTGATCGAAAAGATGAAGAATTTTCAAATGCCACGATCTAATTATTTTAATATATATATATATATATATATATATATATGGATATATTAGGGTGTGCCATTTTGAGGTGACTTTTTTTTTAACATAAAAACAGGCTGAAAACTCGCAGGAAAGTGAGAAAAGAAGCCTGTTAAAAGTGGAGCTCTTAATATTAATATTTAGAGGTGCCTATTTCTAATTTTCCATTTCCCATTTAAATAGCATGGGAAAAAAAATAATTTATTTTTTTTATTTTTCTAGCTCGGCATTTGCACCTTATATAAATAAGTCCATAGCCTATCTTATAGAGGATTTAACGCTGTGCAAAAAAAAGACATCATTTTTTAATAAATCTATCCATTCAAAAGTTATTAGAGCTGGAATTCAAATCTATAATAAATTTCCATATCTTTTAACTTTTCCAGAAAAATTTATCAGACTTATCAAAAAATGTCATAGAATCTTTTTTATAGATAATTTTATTTCTTACAATTATTTTCAATGAAGTTTTTTGAAATTCCGCTTTGTTTTCTACTTATTTTATATATTAGGGTAATTAGGATATATATATATATATACATATAGTATATATATATATATTAGGGTTAAACAAGTGTTTTGTGAACTAGAGTACCCCTTAGTTAATATAGCTCCGTCTCTTTTTGGAATAATTCTATAAAATTTTTGAATTCCTGTGATGGTCATAGTTGTATTGTATAGCAAATCTAATCTACCATTTGCCTTTGAATAGTCACTTCTAAATAAATAGAAACATTCGTTATAACTGCTCGTAAATAAAATTAAATTCTACTAAGAACTTTTAAATCTCTACTCAGAACAGAAAAATATCAAAATCAATTTATAGTAAGTAAAAGAAAAAGTATACAGTGTCAAAAATCTGTACTGATAAATATTATAAGCAAAAAAAAAAATTGTTTTCAATATTCAAAAATCAAAAATAAAACAGTGATTGTGGAAGGCCCAGTACCGCTCCGGTCTTATGACTTACATTCGAAAATTTCGATAAATAGTAAATTATACACCTAGAGCAGTAAAGTAAGAGATGTCTCGGATCACGTGTAATTGTTAGTTGAGACGAAGCCGAGGTCAACAAATATGTGATCTGAGGCTTTCGTGTTGACTGCCCTAAATGTGTGTACTATTTTTCTGCTCGACGGAGGCGGAAAGTGGCAACTTTGTTTCGCAGAGCGGGACGAAAATTGACACTACCCGTTCGGAGGGAAAAAAAAACACTTGAAATATTTGTTTTGTATTGTTTTCTGTAGAGTCCATCAAAAAACGGAAATTTAAAAAAAAAAAACAATTAAATTTTGACCATTATTGAAAGAGTTATGATAAAGAAAACATCAAAAGAGCGGGTATTTTGGAAATTCGATATTTTTTTGACCATTAATTAAAATATCTTGAAATTTAGCCAAAAGCCTCTTTTGAAAGGTACAAAAAATATCCGAAAATGAAGAAAGTCAAAAACAACGATTTTTGGAAGCGTTCAGTTTGGTGTGGAATGACCTATACATATTATTACTTTGCGTCCGTATCATAGTATATTATATTAATCATTTCAAAAGAGATAACGCAATATTTTCAGCCGCGACCTACTTCACTGTGTCTATAGACTTGTGAAAGAATTGACCAATTATTACACTGTACTAAGCAATGATCAGCAGCATCATTTGCGTGGATCTATCCAGTGGCTGGGACTTTGAATACATCTGAAACGAATTAACGCAGTATTTTAAGCCCCAACCTACTTCACTGTTACTATAGAGTCATTGAAGGGGTGACCAATTATTATACTGTACTGACGAATTATCAGAAGCATCATTTGCGTGGATCTTTCCAGTGGCTAGGCCTTTAAATACATTCCAAACGAAATAACGCAGTATTTTCGATTATCATGCACTTCAAGATACAATTAGATTCGTTTGATTGGTGACCATTCCTCAGATGTCATTTACCAATAATCAGAAGCATAGTGTCGGGTACTTTAGCATGTAATATTATCTGAAACCTCATTCCACATATTAATATGAAATTATTCAGGCCGTAAGTTTTCCACTATGCAATAGAGCCGTTTGTGCTCAAACCTATTCCCACGTTGTCCGTTTTAGTTATCTGAAATAACGTTTCTAATATCCGAATGGTAACTATGCTTCTAACTACTTCATACGCAGAATCATGCAGCATTGACTAGATTTTTCTGTTTAGTATTATCCGGTATGTTTTACATTCAACATAGATAGTCCCGAACTTTTTTTTTTACTCAATTGCTTGTTGCTAGTCGAACTTTTTTCAATTATCCAAAAAAGCCCTGATTTTCAGCGTATAACATGTTCAATTATGATGTCGCAAACATAGGAAAATAAATGTATCGTTTAATATTCTAATATTTTACTGTTTGTTAGAAAGAAACTTGATGATCGTGGAGGGGTTAATATACTTGAGACCAAAAAAAATGAATGGCACTATGTAAAGCGATGACCAAATTGAAATTCATGGTGACCATTTATATACTTTCAATTCTGATTAAATTGAGCTGTGAAATGACTCTACGTCTATTTTGGGGTGCCAATATATTTCAGGTGACCTTGGATTTTAAAACTTCTTTTTTCGAATTTTCTGTTTCTGACCAATTAATGATAACATTTGACCATTTTTGCTCTCTCTCTTGGTACCATCAAAATAACGGCTAAACGATAATTTCGATTGAGTTTGGGGTGCTATGTATTTTTTTTTTAACCCCACCACTGAAAATCGCCTTTTCTTGAGCACAGACTGCTGACCAAATTATGAATCGCACTGACCATTTAATATCACTCAAATTCCAATCGAACAGTATGTTTGGGACGGGGTTCATATACTTAAGACCCAAAATATGAATAGTACTATGTGAAGCAATGACCAAATTAAAATTCATGGTGACCATTTATATACTTTTGATTCTGAGTAAATTGAGCTGTGAAGTGAGTCTGTACGTTCATTTTGGGGTGCCAATATATTTTAGGTGGCCTTGGAGTTTTAAACTTCTTTTTTTGAATTTTTTGTTCCTGAACAATTAATGATAACATTTGACCATTTTTTCTCTCTCGTGGTACCATCAAAATAACGGCTAAACGATTATTTCGAACGAGTTTGGGGTGCTATGTATTTTTTTTTTAAGCCCCACCACTGAAAATCGCTTTTTCTTGCGCACAGACTGCTGACCAAATTATGAATCGCACTGACCATCTAATATCACTTAATTTTCAATCGACCAGTACTTTTTCGGGGGCTGAATGTTGAATTTACCGTGCTAAAATTTTTTATATGGCCTTGGAATTTTAAACTCAAAATTCCGAGAGTCAAAACCTTGACCAAATTACGAAAGTTACTGACCAAATATGACCATTTATTCTAGCTGTGAGCGAGTCCAGTATTCGTACTTTCCCGTGCTATCGTCGAGGAGCCTAAAAACTCGGCGTATCAACGGAGTTTCGACCGTGTTTTTCGGTAAAAAGCGGTGTTTTGTCTGCCATGATGACACGAGCTTTCAACTGTGTTTCCTCGGAGTTTTTACGACGTTTTATCTGCGTTCTCTAGCGTACTTATGGTATTTTAAAATTTTGGTGTAATTAGTATGTAAAATAGTTATTTTCACATTAGAGGAGAACGTGCACTGAAAAAAACCTGATAATATGGTGTAATTTAAGCGTAAAATTGAAATTCCCACTAAAACAGCCGCCGTGTCAAATAAGTGTAGTTTTGGTGTACTCTTTTTTTCATCGAAGCTCTGGTGGGAATAGCGTGTAAAAATCGTGTAATACGATGTAATTTAAGCGCCCAAGTAAAAAAAAATTATATATAATTATATATGATTTATATAAAATTATATATAATTCATATCGGATTATACATAATTATACAGAAATATATATAACCATACAGAATTATATATTATGCCACAAAAAAAATTCAGCCTGTTTTTTTTGGTTGACGAAAAAACAGGCTGAAAACTTGCAGGAAGGTGAGAAAAGAAGCCTGTTCAAAGCGAAGCTATTAATATTAATATTTAGAGGTGCCTATTTCTAATTTTCCATTTTCCATTTAAATAAAATGGTAAAAAAAAATTTTTTTTTTATTTCTTTGGCTCGGCATTCACACATCATATAAATAAGTCCATATGATATTCTTATAGAGAATTTAACGCTCTACAAAAAAGGTCTTTTATCATTTTTTGATACATCCATCTGTTCTAAAGTTATTGGAGCTGGAAGTTAAATCTATAATAAATTTTCTGATTTTTTTACTTTTCCAGCTAAACTATCAGTTTCATTAAAAAATGTCATAGTACCTTTCTTGTAAATAAAGTATTGTATCAAGAATAATTAAATTTTAATTCAAGATAAATAATCTACGTTTAAGAATATTTATTTTAAGTCAAATTTATTTTGTTTCTAACCAAGTAAAGAAAACTATCAAAACAAGATACTTTTCTGTCTTGGTTGGTGAGTATAGTAAATTGTCACAATATATATCAATATCTCAAACCAAGAACTTTTTTTGCGTGGCAGAAGAACATTTACTCTCAGTTTGAGAAAACTACATTATCTACTCAAGACAACGGTCTATTGGAATGAGAAAATTTTAATTTTGATTTATATTAATTATAATCTTAACTTAATAAAATAACTTTTCTTGAATCATGCAAATATTTACTTAACCGAAGATATAAAATTCTCCCAATGATGATTTTTTTTCCTGACTTAAAAAAAATGTAGCCTCGATTCAAGAAAATAAATGACTCTACTTGAAAAAATATATCGACCTATATTTTTCAGTGAATTTAACCTAATATAAATATTAAATGTTGTCAAGCAGGAAAGTGTATGCGTAAATTCAGAACATCACAATACAGCAGTAGAGGGGATAAGGAATAAACTCTCTCGATTAAATGGCTTATGAACAAATTGCGAAAAATTAATTGTTGGCTCATGGTAGGAATCGAACCCAGACCGATTCGGCATCACGCGAGAGCTTTACCAGTTATGCTACCCGACCATTTCCTGAACGTTCGTTCACTTTACCTATATCTAGTAAGCACACTGTACAATATAGAGTCTAAACTACCGCCACTCTAGTATAGTACAGTTAGCTTTCCCAAGAGAATTTTTGCGTTGAGCCGTGAGCGCAGTTGCTGTTGATTCAAACGTCTACGCTTTCTTGCCGCAACATAACAAAATACTTAAGCCAAGATATTTCTTACCATTGAGTCGAGTACTTTTAATTATTGACTCGAGTCACAAATCATCTCGATTCAATATAAATTATTCTTCAAGAAAGAATATTTTACGCTTCGAACAATAGATTATATTTTGGGGCAAAATATTCATTTTTCTCACTTGAAAAAAATATTTCTTACTTCAAGAAACATATATTATATCGGTTGAATAAAAAAAAATCTTATGCCAAGACGACTAAATTTAAGAAAATTTAGTTCTTGAACCAAGAAAATTTTCGTTTTCATTAAAAATTGCCAAAAATATTCTTGCGACAAGAAAAAATTTCTTGCGCCAAGATATCTTTTTTTTCTGTGTATTATTTTTACAAGCTTGGCATTAAAATGAAAATAACTAGAAAACAATGTGGAAATTGAATAAATTTCATTAATAATAATTTGTAGAAAATAAAATTGTCTATCAAAAAAGTCCTATGACATTTTTTAATAAGTCTGATAGTTTAGCTGAAAAAGAAAAAAGATCTGGAAATTTATTATAGATTTGACTTCCAGCTCCGATAACTTTCGAATAGATGGATTTATCAAAAATGATGAGTGCTTTTTTGTAGAGCGTTAAATTCTCTACAAGAATATACTATGGACTTATTTATATGAGGTGCGAATGCTGAGCTAAAAAAATAAAAACATAGACAAATTTTCTTACCATGTTATTTAAATGGGAAATGGAAAATTAGAAATAGGCACCTCTAAATATTAATATTAAGAGCTCCGCTTTGAACAGACTTCTTTTCTCACCTTCCTGCAAATTTTCAGCCTATTTTTTTGTTGAAAAAAAAAGTCGCCTCAAACTGGCACACCCTAATAATTATATACGATTTTATATAATTGCGTATATTTATATATAATGCCACTAAAAAAATCACATGGTTATATATAGTCGTACATAATTATATATGGTTATATATAATTAACAAGCAATCTACAGATTCTATAATAGGTACCTGTGTTTTACTACAACTTGAATTTTTAAATAACTTGTCATTTCACTATGTTCTGTTTTCAATTGTTCGATTAAAAAATACAATTCATTTTCATTTTTAACGAAAAACTTTCTTCAAAAAAATATCTCTCATACTAAGAAATAAAAACACTTCAAGCAATTAAAAATTTTTCAATTTAAGCACAAAAATATGTCGATTTGAAAAAAAAAATTTTTGACTTAAGATAAAAATATCAAGATAATTATTTACTTGGTGCAAGATAATCAGATAATTATAAAATGTATTTGCAATCAATACTAAAAATTGGAATTATTTTATAATATAAAAATTAGGGTGTGCCGAAAAACAACATTTTTCTTTTTGGGCACCACCAGAAATTGATGGAATATGACAAAATAAAAATTCTGTCAGAAGATTGGCTCTTAAATTCAAGTTTTAGAGGTAGCCCATCGCATTTTTTGATTTTCCGATTTAAATAACATAGGATTTTACAGTTTAAAATTTTATCACTCACCAGGGAGTCAGTGTATTGGAAAAATCAATGAATACTTGTGTTAAACATTTAATGTTCCACAAAAAAAGTCTCTTATAATTTTTTGATAAAATTAATTTTTTGAAAGTTATTCGAGGTCAAAGTTGAATTCATAGTAAATTTTAGTATTATTGCACACGCGAAAGCGCTGAGGGTGCTTTATGATCGCTTTAAATTTTTTGACTTATTCACTCACATTAAATTATCTCGAGATTTTTTACTTTTTTGGCGAAACTATCAGACTTATCTTAAAATGTGATAGTCTTTTATGTAAATCATTTCACTTCCTACGACTTATTTTTCACAAAGTAATACAATTCACTTGAACCAAGAAAATTAATCTTGATACAAGAAATTTTTTTCAACGATTCAGAAAATTAAAATTTTCTAGCATCTAGTAAATAATTATCTTGAATCAAAATTTTTTTTCCTCAAGTCAGCATATTTTTATGCTTAAACAAAAAAAATTTTTACTTGCTTGAAGAGTTTTTTTTTCTAAATATGAGAAATATTTTTTTTAAGAAAGATGTGTTAGTTTTTTTGAAACAATATAACATTTTTTGGTTCGAAGACAATAAATTTTCTCGGAATAAGTACTATTTTTTAAACGCAAAAATTTTTGTATGCTCCAACCAAGAAAAAAAATGCTTATACTAAGAGAAAAATAACTTGGGAGTAAAGATATATATGTATATATGTAGGAGAGGGAAGTCATCGGTGCTATAAGCAGCAGCGGAAATAGTTCGATGCTCGCCACGAGATCGCGCCCACCAGTTGTAGTGTCCCTGGTAAGAAACTTATTTCAGAACTGTTAAATTCCAAACTTGAGACTATTCTGGCCCGGGTACTCCTCCGTTATTTGACAGAGTGATAAGTACCTTTTTTGATGGTAATATAGCACATTCTATATTACATAATGCCAAAAATATTTATTATCATTATTTTCATGAATAATTATTCTTAGAAATTAAACTTGGACTTACAAAAAAAAATTATTTTGATAAGAAGTATAGAGTCTCTACTATATGAACAAAAATTTACAATTTATTCAATACATTGTATAGAATGTAAATTAAGCGTACAATTCAAATTTCCACTGAATCAGCCGTGGTGTAAAATAAGTGTAGTTTTAGTGTAATCTTTCTTCTATTAAAGCTCTGGTGGGAATAGCGGGTAAAAATCGTGTAATACGTTATAATCTAAGCGTAAAATTTTAATTTCCACTGAATCAGCCGTGGTGTAAAATAAGTGTAGTTTTAGTGTACTCCTTCTATTGAGACTCCGGTGGCAATAGCAGGTAAAAATCGTGTAACCCGAAGGAGTACGGTGTAATTTAAGTGTATGTTGTGTGGAATTTTTTCACATTTACACGGTGGGATTTCAGGGGATTCAGTGGAATCGGATCCGCCAGGGTTAAATCATAAAAAATAAATTTTTGTGTTCAATTTTTTTTTTTTTAATCATTTTTATAGTATAACCTCAAATGATTTATTTTTTTTCTATTCTTCAGTTCAAAATATTTATTTTTTATTAAATATTTAATCACTTAATTAATTTAAATGCATTTTACATTAATATTATTCATTAGTTGTTAATATTTTCACTATGAATGAATGCATATTAGTGCAAAAAATAACTCATTTTATTTACTGTTCCGGTATTAGGACAACCGAATTCCGGTATTGGGACAAGGCTATTTCAGCGTTCCGGTATTGGGTCTTTGGGGTGTCATGGAAAAAAAAAATTTTTTTATATTATATTTAAAAAAAATAAACTAATTTGATAATTTTTGAATAGGTAAATGTCTATTCTATATAATGTAATAAATGATTTTGGTTTATAATCTATTTAAATATTTTTAAAACAATAAAAATCAGTCGTATACCCTTCGTCGTTTCGGTATTGGGACATTTACCTTAATAGCTTTGAACATAATTAAGGCAATAACTGATTGAATACTAAAATATATTTGAATTAAGGTTTGGACGTATTTAATTTAAAATTAAAAATAGGTTGAATCAAATTCTTCATTTTGAAAAGAGATATAAGTTAAACTCTTGAAAGGTTCTTTGAAACCTCTACACGTATGCATGAAACAAAAAAAAGCCATTCGGCAGCCGAAATGGAAGTAGATTTCTCATTATTTGATTATTTCAACCTTTCAAATAAACATTAATAACAAAATAAATTTTTTTTTGACATTCTCAAAAACTCTCAAGGTTATGGAACAAAAAAAAATCCCAAGAAATTCAAAGTTAAATGCAAAAAATTTAAGAATTGAGATCAGAAAATTGAAATAATTATCGTAATGATAAGTTGAATAACGAAAATTGAAGTTGAAAAAAATCAAATTATCTACCAAAAAGAATTCTGTGTCTTTTACCATGGAATTGATAGTTAATACAAAATTAAATAAAATAATTTGAGTTGAAATTTCAATTATGATAGGTCTAAAGTCATGCTTGAAATCATTCATTATTACTGTTAATAAAACAAAATTTAATTTACAACACTTGAATTAAGATATTTAGATTTGATGAGTGTTACACAGCAATAATATGAATTCAATTGGCTTCATAAATTTACCAATGAATACAGTAGTTAGGATTCTATGGAATCTATTAAAAGTAGAAGAACCAATGCAATAGCAAAATTTCATTTTAGAGTGGTAAGATAAGGAATTTCATTGGTCTAGACACATATATAGGCATGAAAATTAAGCTTATTTGAAAAGCATTTAGATCAATTTTATAGAAAGTCGTTAAGTTATAGAATTCAAAAAATATCGAAGAAAGAATAAGTAAAAATATGAATTTTTGACATTTTTTAAATTTTGGAATGCTATAACTTCTAAACTAATCGACCGATTGAGCTCATTTTCCAACTAGAGCAAGGTAGTCACCCACGAATACGTATACCAAGTTTCAAAGCGATCGGTATAAAATTGTGGTGGTAATCAAAGTAACAACCTGCATAAAATGAGTTTTTATGATATTTTGTAAATTTTTAAAACCATTTATCTATTAGAAAAAGTGGTCAAATCAATGAGCTGCATTGTGATAACTAAAGGCAATCGAACGAGCTTTCAGATAGAACAAACGAAAATGAGCTATCTCTTTCCGTTTAAAAGTTACATCCAGTTGAAGCGGCAAATGATTTTTTTTTTGAAAATTTTACAAAATTTTAATTAACTATAACTTCTAAACTTATTGGCCGAATTAGCTCATCTTCGAACTCATCCAAGGTAATCGTCCATAGAATAAGGATACTAAGTTTCATTAAGATCGGTGTAGAATTGTGGACGTTATCGTTGGAGAACGGCGCGTTATATTGTATATATATATATATATATATATATATATTATATATATATATATATATATATATATATATATATATATATAAATACCATATATAAACTTTTGAGCCAAATGTATTTTCTTACTCAGCTCGTCGAGCTGAGTTGAAATGTAGCAAAATTTTTTGAAAATTCCATCATGAGGACAAATACAATAGTTAGATTTCTATGAAATCTACTAATAAGTTCTTGTGATACTGACCGTGTTATGTCAGCCGACTAGATTTTAGTGGAGAGTATCTGATAGGTTATAGGAATAATTTCACGTAGAACTCACATTGAAAACTGAAAAATATTCAAGAAGAATTAAAATGTATTTTTTTATAAAATATCTTTTAGTATACTAGATGCGCATGCGCTAGAAAAAAATAGCTGAGAAGTAAGTTTAATCTCAGAGAGTAATGAAGTATAATCTGAGATGTTACTGAGTAACATCTGGGATGGAATTGAGAATAATGCAGATGGAGCTCAGTACAATCCAAATTATACTGAGTACTATCTGAAATTTTTTTTTCACGTCAGATGTAACTGAGTATAATCCGGGATGGTAGCTAGTACAATCTTATTCTTTCCGTGTGGAAACTTATTCAAAAATTTTTCAACGCCTCAAAATATCATTAACCGCATTATGAATTTATATAATGCGCT
>OZ024709.1:8763619-8817006 GCA_964016945.1 Microplitis deprimator | reverse complement strand
AAGGGTGGCGCAAAAAAAACCGACTATTTTTTTTTTTTGATCTCGCATGAAAATTTGTTGGTTTACGATGTTTTAAGAAGCCTCTCAAAAAATCAGCTCGATAAAAAATTTTTAAGAGGTCGCTCATGAGTTTTTAAAATATCAAAAATGATTGAAATTCGGATTTTTTATTTCTAAATTTTTTCTTTCTCATGGCAGCAATAGTTTATATTTGTAAAATCATGACTATGCTGAAAATTTCATTCCAAAATTTAAATATTTAAACGGCGCTCAAGAATTTTGAATGTTTCCGAGTGCTGTCTTTTGGACGTTTTCGGGCGACCCTTAAATATTAATAATAAAGCTTCTCGATTTTTTCACCACCAATTTGCATAATAATGATCGAAAAAAAAAAAAATAGTCGTTTTTTTTGCGCTACCCTCATATATATATAAACTTAAACACCAGTGGTATTTTGGGAACCTATTCGACTAATTATGATAGGTAGAGACGAAATTTTTTAGAAAATCCACAATGAGGACAAATACAATAGCTAAATTGGAGCATCTAAAAGATATATTGTCGTTCTTAAGTAAAAGAAAGTAGACAGTGAATAGCGTAATTTCTATGATTTTTGTTTATTACACAGCACCTAAATCAATATAAAATTGTCGTACATCTTTTGCTGCATGATATCACTGAATAAAACATAATTAAATATATCTATATTTTTACACCATATAAAGTTACATAAATCCAAAAATTAGTTAAATATATGTATATATAAACTAGGCATGTACGTCTACACTTATATATATATGGCACATCAGTCTGTTGAGTTTAATCAATTAAAAATGTCATTTTTATCATATTATTAAATACTACGCTACATTAAGAATACATATATTTTTTAAAAAATTTTCATTGTTTTTGGCATTATTATAATTGATACTATAGAAAGCACTACCGTATCATCTCCATGTATTTTTGTTTATGCTTACTCAACATTTCTGTAACAGTTACCAGCTGCTTTATAGTTGGCTGAAACAAAAGAAAATGAACATTAATACAAATAAATTCGAAAATTTTAGGGAGATGTTGTTTTAATTCTGATTTCTAAAAATCAAATTTTCGGCAGATTTCAATGTTTTGAGAATCTAGAAAGCTAACTTGACTATTTACCATGCGATGTTGATATTTCGTTTCTCTTGTAACCCTGATAACCAGTTAAGCTCAATTTTACATAAACCAATACAAGTTATGTACTGTTTGACGTAAAATCGAGCTCAACTGATTATCGGGGAACGAGGCTGTAAATGTCGAGGGTAACATATAGCTGTAATTTACCTAAATCATCGGCAATGATTACATTATAACTATTATTTTATATAATTATTATATTAAAATTATTCGTCCCTACTATCATAGTGGTTTTTTAAACAGTTCTTGTATTACACTCACTTCAACAGGAATCGAGAGTTCTTAAAATGTATTCGGTATAACTCGGCGCTTAAGTTCCTAAATATATTATCAGAATTAGTACTCATATAAAACGCACAATTGTGTATTCATTTTTAATTATCCTAATCCTAGTTATTGTTTATCCTATTACGGGTCTCCTAGTGTTGAGTAATTCGGCAGTAGTTACTTAATTGGCCCTGATCAACCAGCGTACGTAAAAACCGGTCAGGAGAAATCATGCAGTATTCCGACTATTGCTGGCTATCCTGTCTCTATTAGTATATGCGGACTGGCACTAGAATGAACGGCGTTCTACCAGAAGAGTCCTCCTACTTTCTACTCTCTTAATTTGAATCAGTGAAATCTCACTGGTTTACTAGTTAAACTCACTGATTCGACCAGTGGTCTTGGCGGCCATTTAATCTCACTGGTTACTCAGTGAACTTCACTGATAAACCAGTTAATTTTAATGGCAGATGTAGTCACTGATTCAACAGTGAGCTGATATAATTTTCATCATAACCCAACTTATACATATAGGGCATGATTATTTACATAAAATAAATAAATTCAAAACATATTTACGCAAATTTACTTTATTCAACTTCTATTACATCAACTGTATTAAAATTATTCAAAGTAATGTGGAAGAAGGAAACTGCACTTCGAGCTTTCTTCGAAATTTCATAAATATAATGGTAGATTAAATTATAAAAATTATCAAGGCTTGGAGGATAGCTTAAATTAAAAACATAATATAATTAATGTAAACCCTACTGGTATGAAATATATTCTGGAACCACTCTGAAACCAGAGTCAGAATGGAACCATACTGATTCCAGCGTGATTCCAGAGCGGTTTTGTGCCCTTTTTTAAGTGATACCAGACTGAAATCAGAATGAAACCAGAGCATATCCAAAGTATTCCCTGAGTGTATTCAGAGTAATTCAAGAGTATAAACTCAGAGTGGCTCCTGAGCAAATTCTGAGCAAATCCAATGTAATTACAGAATGAGACGAGAGTCTTTCCAAAGTAAAACCAGACAGTTTTCAGAACGAATCCAAATTGTTCTTTAGAGTGTTCTCTACTTAAACCACAGTTTAACCAGAGCGAATCTAGAATGCAGAACCGAAATGCATTACGTATCTCCTCAGGGTGTATCCAGAGTAAAAATTCAGAATGAATCCCGAAAAAGTTTAACAAAAAAAATTTTAAATAATGCTCAATTATATTTACAAAAATTATATTTTGGAATGTTCAGAAAACATTTAATAAATTAAATTTTTTTTTATAAAATTTTGGGGGTACCTCGTTTTGCCTCCCCTTCTTTATGTCTTAAAATATATGAAAAATAGATGTTTAAAAATATTTTTCAAAAATATATTTCAAGTACATAAAAAATATATTATTTTTCTTATGTTGTTGGTTAAATTAACAATATATTTTCATAATTATATTTTTTGTATATTTAAAATATATTGTTCATATAATTTTTCATATTTTCAAACATGTATTTCTTATGTATTCTAGGATATATTTTTAATATATTTAAATTACATTTAAAATATGCACAAGAATCGGCCAAAAGATAGTTATTAAAAATATGTTTTTCTACATATTTGATATACACTAACGCAAAAAATAAAAGGAACAGAACAATTTTTGAAAAAATCCGAAATTTTGTTTTGGTTCAAAAACTTTTTTTTTGTTGGCTAGAAAGTATTTTTTATTTTTGTATAGTGAGAAAAATTATTCAACGGACCATTAATGACATAATGTAATGAAGCATCTACTATATGACCACCAAAACAGGCAATTGTCACTCTGCCAAATAACAGAGGAGTACCCGTCGCAGAATTGTTTTCAAGTATAGAATATAACAACTCTAAAATATATATCTAACCAGGAATAGCACAAGAGCTTGGGTGCAATCTAGTGGCGAGCACTGAACTACTTCCACTGCTGCTTAGCACCGATGACTTTCTCTTCCTCCATATCTTCTCCCAGCAAATTTTCTCTTGAATCTTTTGCATTAAAAATCAAAGAAAATAAAAAAAAAGTTGATAAAATATCGATGAACAAGTGCCTTTTCGACGAAAATCTGTTTGACCTCACCAAAAATTATGGTTTTGGTTACATTCGATTCGAAATGGCATCTAAAAAAAATGGTAAAATGGAAAATTGGGGTTCGTAAAAATTGTAAAAGTTGTAAGCAATTTAGTGAAAAAAAGAAAAAAAAAGGTTTGGTTTCTTCGAAATATTTCGAAATCTATTTGAGATATCTAAAATTTGAAGAAAGATCCTTAAAGAGCAAGAAATTTCCTAAAAAAAAGTCTTATCTCCTCGAACTGTGAAGATAATATTTATAATTTTGATTTAACGGTGGAAATGGGACTAAAAACGGGGAGCGGCGCAAGCACGCGCGTCGGCCGAATCAATAGCTTGAACAAAAAAAATTATTTTAACCGATGAAATCTAAATATTAAGGAATAAAAAAAATTTGGTACTTTCTAAACACATGAATAAATAATAATAATCCACCGAATAAAAATTTTTACCCCAATTTTTTAATTAACTATGCTTTTGTTGATTAGTTAATTTTTACTTGTTAAAAGTTTACATAAAAACCCTGATTATTACTAAACTAAAAACCCAGGATTTTCTTCACTTCTTGGAGCTAATCTTGAAAGGGTTTAGAAAAGATCACAGTTGGAAAAATTAAAAAATTTTGATTTTTCAGTTTTTTATTAACCCTTCGTCGGTCGCGTGCATTACCCATCCGAGTTAGGTCGCATGGTGAGCGTCGCGCCGCCGTGATAAATTGAACTCGCTGTTGCCAAATCTCAAACTGCGAATTTTATACGCTTGCCCGAAATTAAAGTTTTTTTCGTTTTACTAAGAAAATTGTTCACATTTATTTTATTTGAATATAATTATTAATATTAAATAACAATTAAATTGTAAATAAAATAATGAAAGCTAAAACTAACCTGAAAAATCACTTCACTTCAATAGTTATACCTATTCCATATATGGTAAAACAGGCTAAAATAGTGGCGCAGTTTGAAAAGGACTCGGATATTTACTCACACCGGGCGGCGGAGCGCCGCTTTCTCATACTCGGTCTCGAATGTTAAAATTTAGAAATATTTTCCAAGAGTTTTCATGCTTGTAAATAGCGTTAACATTTTCAAAATAGTTCAAAGAAGGAATTAAATTTTTTTCAAAGCTATAGTAATTTAAGCGATTTTGAGAAAAAAAATCGGTCTGTCAGTTGACCCTGCGGGCCAGCCTCAAAACTTCCCGCAGTTTTTGAGCTCCTTGAGCTCTAAAACATTGTCGAGAATACATTTTCGAGCTCGTAAATACTTTTGAGTACATTTGTTTTTGAAAAATAACGTTTTTTACCATTTTTTCTCCAACAATATCTCTCGAATGAATTCACCGATTGCAACGGTTGAGGTGGCGATCGACGCGTTTTATTGAGTTCTAGAGCTGATCAAATTTTAAAATTGATTTATCGAGTCATTTTTGAGAAATTTCAAAAAAACAAAAAAAAAAATTTTTTTTTAATTCTTTCGTTCACGGTTTCTCTTGAACGAATGAACCGATTTTGATGGCTGAGGCGGCATTCGACGCGGCTTATAAAGTTTTAGAGCTGATTAGATTTTGGAATCAATCCATCGAGCGAATTAAAAGTTATTCAAAAAAAACATTTTTGAAAAATTTTTATTTTTGGAATATCTCCGAACGTACCCTACCGATTAAGCTCAAATTTTCAGTGCTTATAGTAAATAACAAGCCGCGTGGAATGACACCTTGCCGATCAAAATCGGTTCACCCGTTCAAAAGTTACAGAATATTTACATACGTACGTACATACACTCGGACATCATCTGGAATTTAGTCAAAATAGCTTCCTAGAACCTCAAAACGTCGAAATCTGTTGGAATTTCGATTTTTGCAAATCGGGGTGAAAACACTAACTTCCCGAAATTTTTGAAAATCTTCGATTTTCTTAGCGGGAAGTTAAAAATAAAATGTAAAAAAGGCGACGTCCGGCTCATTCCGCGACCAACGAAGGGTTAACAATCTAAAGCATTAAAAAATTAAAAACGTAAATTAAACAATCAAGAAAATTTATTTTTTTGATTATTTTGTTTTTTTATTGCTAGAATCTTCATAATAATAATTTTAAAAAGATTTTTACTTGCTTCAAACAAATATCTAATATTAAGAAATAAAAATTTTTCTAACAAGTAAAAATTCTTCGCTTTAAGCATAAAAATATGTTAACTTTAGAAAAAATATTTGAATTAAAAATAAAAATTTCAAGATAACTATTTACTTAGCGCAAGAAAATTTTGATTTCCCGAATCGATTAAAAAAAATTTCTTGATTCAAATTATCTGTTTTTTTTGTGTATTTATAATTCTCAAAAACAGCAGATAATTTAAAAATATATGTAGGATTAATATTAATAGCTGGAATTATTTTATAATATCAAAATCGTAAAACTGCTTCGAATCAAACATCTTGTTTGATTATTTTGCTATAAAGCGTTTCTCTTCAACTCATAAGGTTATTTATTTGTACGTTATGAAAACTTATAAACACGGCTTTCAAATTTGAGTTTCTCTTCTCAGGAAAAACAGGTAACTTAAGTCAAGAAAAATACTCTTGATTTTAGATCATTTTTTTTATCGATGCGGAAAATCAAAATTTTCTTGCACTTATTTTCTTGCAGTAAAAAACTATCTTGAATTTTTTATCTTGAATCAAAATATTTTTTTTACAAGTCAACATACTCTTACGCTTAAATCGAAAAATTTTTACTTGTTTAAAGAGTTTTATTTTGTTAATATAGGAGATATTTTTTCTAACAAGATATGTTAGTTTTTAGTAACAATAGCATTTTTTAGTTTGAAGAAAATAAATTTTTTGGAATAACTACTATTTTTTTAACGTAAGAATTTTTGTACGCTTCATCAAAAAAAAAAAAAAAAAAAAAGAAGTTTATGCTAAAAAATCGGTCTGTCAGTTGACCCTGCGGGCCAGCCTCAAAACTTCCCGCCGTTTTCGAGCTCCTTGAGCTCGAAAATACTTTTGTATGCCTTTGTTTTCGAAAAAAAACGTTTTTTACCATTTTTTCTCAAACGATATCTCTCGAACTAATAAAGCGATTGAGATGGTTAAGGTGGCAATCGGCGCGTTTTATTGAGTTCTACAAATGATCAGATTTTGAAATTTATTTATCGAGTTGTTTTTGAGAAATTTCAAAAAAACTAAAAAAAAAATTTTTTTTGAATTCTTTCGTTAACGGTTTCTCTTGAACGAATGAACCGATTTTGATTTTTGAGGCGGCATTCGACGCGGCTTACAAAGTTTTAGAGCTGATTAGATTTTGGAATCAATCCATCGAGCGAATTAAAAGTTATTCAAAAAAAACATTTTTGAAAAAATTTTATTTTTGAAATATCTCCGAACGTACCCGATCGATTAAGCTCAAATTTTCAGTGCTTATAGTAAATAACAAGCCGCGTCGAATGACACCTTGACGATCAAAATCGGTTCATCCGTTCAAAAGTTACAGAATATTTACATACGTACGTACGTACGTACGTACATACATACATACATACACTCGGACATCATCTTGAATTTAGTCAGAATAGCTTCCTAGAACCTCAAAACGTCGACATCTGTTGGAATTTCGATTTTCACAAATCGAGGTGAAACCAATAACTTCCCGAATTTTTGAAAATTTGCAATTTTCTTAGCGGGAAGTTAAAAAAAAAGTTCATTGGGAGAAAAGATATATATTATCTTGATTGATTTTCACTTTAATAAATAATCTCGAATTGATTGGCAACAAAAAATTTTTACACGCCGTTAAGGTATAAAAAAAAAATTTTTTTTTCACTTGTTTAATCGATCTTCACATTTTTAACGATTCTAAATTGATAAGCAAAAAAAAATGTTTGATACGCTTCTTTGGCTCAGCAGAACCAATAAGGCGTATATTTTGCAATACGCACTTTTGGCATTAGGAACGCAATTTATAGCCAAGGAAACTAAATATTAATGGTATTTATAACTATACTCTCTTTTCAATTTTTTTTTTACATTTGATTATTAGTCAGCAGAAATATTCTATAATTATTAAATTAACTAGAAATCGATTGTTTAGAGAACTAAGATGAAATAGTACGGTTGATACTTTTGTCAGTAGTAAAAGGAACTAAATAAAGGCAATTGTATGAGACGACAACTATATTCTTAGTTGAGTCAACTATTAAAATTATTTCTACCAACTATCACACATTCACTAAGCTAACATAGTTACTGTATCTATTTTATGTTAATCGAGCCAATGATAAAGGTTATATTGTGTTCACTACTAAGCCTTGTTTTGAAAAGATTAAAGTTTTGTAGTGACCATAATAAGGCAAAAATAGTTTCTTAAGTTTAGTTAATGTAACTATTTTTTGGTGCTGATTCACACTAGTACATAGTTCCAGTAACAATAAAAATTGGTTAGGGAGACTATATTTTTATATCTGTCGCTGCATAGCGACATTCAGGTTACTAAGCACTTTTCTCTCAGTGTAGTCGTATCTCCGATAGCTTTTAAGTTATTTTAAGAACGATGAAGAAGAACTGCAAGGTATAATAAAGGTAAATAATATTCATTTAAAATTTCGGGTCTGTATGTCTTTTTCCCTAAAAACGTGAAAATTTTCATTTCCTACGCCACCACACATCCCTATAATAATGGATTTTACAAAAAAAAAGTGAACAATTGATTTTCACGTATCGTAGGTGACTTTCCTCCAAATTACAAATCTATAGGTCTCTTCTTCAAAAAACGCGAAAATTTTCATTTCTTATGCCCCCGCAAACACCTATAACCATCGATTTTATAAAAAAAAAAGTGAGCCATCGATTTTTTCGTATCGTTGGTAATATTCATTTCAAATTTTAAGTCTGTAGGCCTCTTAGATGAAAATTGAGAAAATTTTTATTTCTTACGCCCCCCGCACATTGCTATAACGATGAATTTTACAAACAAAATTGAACTATACCCGGGAAAAAAAAGTTCATATCTGGCAATATATAATTAGATATGACTATATAAGATATATGATCACATATGGTCATAAATGGGCATATATGAACATATATGAAAATACATGATAAGTTTTTAACCGATATACAGGTCATATAAGATCATATATGGACATATATAAACAGATATGAAAAAATATAAAAAAATTTTAATCGAGATACAATCCATATCAGATTATATATCATGTATGATCATATATGGAGGAACGAACATAAGGTCAGGAATGAACATATATGATGATACATAAAATTTCTTACACGTTGTTTAACTTTTATGAAATCAGATATAGTCAGGTATGAAGAGACATGAAAATTCTTTACACAATGTTTAACGCATATAAAATCAGATATGGTCAGGTATGAACATATATGATAAAATATAAAATTGTTGTACATGATGTTCAACTCATGTAAGATCAGATATGGTCAGATATGAACATATATGAAGAGATATAAAAATTTTTCACTTGTACGTGGAAATAAAATCCATGTGTGAATATATCATCATATATGATCATATACACATGAAGTTTAAATTTTTGTGCTCAATTCATCTAAGCATCATATATAAACATATCCTGAGTGATACTGCAATACTGCTGTAAGTATAGTTTGCAATACCACGTATCTACAACAATAGCAAAACTGAGTTCTTGTATTAACGTTACGTTGAATGATTTTGACTTAGTTTAAAAAAAAAAATTTTTTTTCGAATTTTCTTCGACAACAATATCTCTTAGAAACGGTCGCGCACGTTTTTCCGATCCAAAAATTCCCATAGAATCCACTCAACTGCGATAAAAACAGCATAGAAACCAATACAGTCTATAGGATTCTATGCGGTTTTTGTCGTAGTTAACTGGATTCTATGGGAATTTTTAAATAGGGTTGGTCCCCGGACAAAATATTTCCTGGACAATTGATCCCCGGATGGTTGATCCCATGGATTTCCATTAGAAACGGTTTCAAAATGTGTTTGTATGGTAATGTGGCACTTGAACAGTAAAAAAGTCAGCCGTGTACACACAGGTGGCGTTTATTTTACCTACGTGTAGCCGGTAATTCACCATCTTATAATAGACTAAATAAAAATAAAAATATTTAATAATTAATTTTATTTAATACCGTAAGAAGGACGGTGGCGTATAGGTCCAACCCATTTATAAATTTTTATGGCTACTTCAGTGTTAGGTATGAGGCAGGACGTGTTGGAGGTGCCTCACTGACGATTCCACCGACACATCTGGGATGAAACCTAATACTGTCCGGTGTCTATTAAACTTTAAGTTTGGTAAAGATTATAAGTTTGGTGATTTTACGCGGCAAATAACACATTTTAATACGCGATATCTACTAATTATCAACCAGTTATTAGTTAGATATTTAGGTGTACACGTGTCAGTTTAACATAAAAAAATGGCGGTTTTAAGTGTCATCATTCTCACATTTACTCATAACATCAATTCCTGTTTAGTGTTGTAACGCTGAATAGGAATACGGGGTAAAATAACCGAATGGGGGTTCTGGGGAGATTTTGTCGCGGGGATATTTTGTCTGGGGATGAAAACGCCCGTGACTTTAGAAACATGATCCGATTTTACGAATTAACAAACCCCTTGAATTTCACCTCAACAATCTAAATCGGTTGATCCGTTCGAAGGTCATAGAATATTTACATACGTACGTTAACGTGTCCGTTATTTACCAAATTAGATTTTTTTACTTGGCCATGATATAAATCATTTATTTGTGATCCAAAAATAATAAAAAAAAAAAAAAAAAAAAAAAAAAAATTTATTCTAATGCCGTTTAACCCTGCCTAAGTAATGATACATTCTCATTTTAGTACAATGAGAAAAATTTTATTACCTGCTTAAAAATAAGTGCACAGCGATGACCATTACATATTTTTGTAGGAAATTTCTCACTCTTCAAAAAAGGTTTCTTATGTTTTTTTCGTGAATCCAATTGTTTAAGAGATTGAAGGTCAAAGTTTGATTTGTTTAAAAAAATTGGCGTTTTTGTTTGAAATTTGATAACTCTCTAAAATCTGGACATAAAATTGAGTGCTATAAATTTTCTTGTAGGAAATTTATCGCTCTTCAAAAAAGGTTTCTTACACTTTTTTTTGTAAATCCAGCCATTTAAGTGATATAGAAGCTCAAAGCTGATAGCTTTAAAAAATAATGTTTTTCGATTAAAATTCTATCACTCTTCAGCAAACAGATATTTACTCAATCTTTTAACGCTTTTTTATCGGAAATTCACCGCTCTACAAGAAAGGTCTCTTTGATATTTTTGATAAACTCAACCGTTCGAGAGATATTTAAGCTTTAAGTTCAAAGAAAAGTTTCACAAACCAACTCAAAATTTTGCTCTGATGATATAAAAAATTCCTTTTATTTCGAGCTTAAATATCTCTCAAACGGTTGAATTTATCAAAAAAATCAAAGAGACCTTTTTTGTAGAGCGTAAAAAGTCCAAAAATGCACGACACTTAATGCTCATTTGCGAAAAAAAAAAAAAATAAAAAAATGTACGATAAAAGTCTCAAGGACAATTTTTTTTCCCTTTTTATTACACTAGAAATTCAAATTTCCCGCCGAAAAATAGTCAGCTGTATTTCTTCGTGCAGGCGCGACTGGTGTGACGGAAGTATATGTAAAAAATATATATAGATATACAAAAAATTAGTTAAGTTTATTTTATTAATTATAATTAAACGAAACCGAATTTGATGGCCTTTTATGATATACTTCTTCTTCGGCCCTACAATAATTTTAAAAAAAAAAAAGTGATCTAAATAATGGCTTTTTTCTCGAGTTTTTGTGTTTACGGGATACGGACACATTTTCTACTGCTTGACGGGAAAATTTTATTTTACATTTTATTTAATACATCAAATTGGACTTTATAAGTAATAAAATTAATCCTTATTAAATTCTCTATCCGATAATTTGTAACTTGGTTGAGCTCCGTGGACTAACAAGAGTAAAACAGGATAAAAAGTCGCGAAAAAGAGGCAAACTGAATTTTTCGATCGTAAAGCACGCTTCGCATTAAGAGTCGTGTAATATCTGTTTGCTGAAGAGTTATAGAATTTCAATCGAAAAACATTATATTTTAAATCTATTAACTTTGAGCTTCTATATCACTTAAATAGTTGGATTTACAAAAAAAGTGTAAGAAACCTTTTTTGAAGAGCGATAAGTTTCCTACAAGAAAATTTAGAGAGCTCAATTTTATGTCCAGATTTTAGAGAGTTATCAAATTTCAAACAAAAACGCCAATTTTTTTAAACAAATCAAACTTTGACCTGCAATATCTCTTAAACAGTTGGATTCACGAAAAAAACATAGGAGACCTTTTTTGAAGAGCGAGAAATTTCCTACAAAAATATGTATTGGTCATCGCTGTGCGTTTATTTTTAAGCAAGTAATAAAATTTTTCTCATTGTACTAAAATAAGAATGTATCGTTACTTAGGCAGGGTTAAACGGCATTAGAATAAATTTTTTTTTTTTTTTTTTTTTTTTTTTATTATTTTTGGATCACAAATAAATGATTTATATCATGGCCAAGTAAAATAATCTAAATTGGTAAATAACGGACACCCTAACGTATGTATATAGTACATACATACATCATCCTGAAATTAGACAGAATAGTTTCCTAGGACCTCAAAACGTCGAAATCTGTTGAAAGCTTGATTTTCGAAAATTGGACCGAAACCAATCATTTTCTTTAATTTTGAAAATTTTCAATTTTCTTAGCGGGAAGTAAAAAAATGAAACCTTAAGTTTAAATTTGATTTTTTTAATTTGTTGATAATGAAAAAAACTTTTTATTCCGCATTAAAAAACTTAAACTTCTCAAATATCATGTTAAATATCAATATAAACGCAATGATTGTTAAGATTTTTAAGATCAATATATAAACCTATTGAATAGTCCCGACTATTAAGTCCATGGTTTGAGAGAGTGGTACAAGCTTCAACTGACATGCAGAAGGGTCCAGGTTCGAATCCCAGAAAAATACCGAATACTTTTTCATCGATAGAAAAATTAATAATGAGTAAACAATAGCTATATATAAATAAATTTTAATGAATATTAATGAACTATAAAATTAAAAGATTATTTTTTTAGTTTAAATAATTTTTGTCAAACCTATGTGTGAATCATATATGTTCATATCTAATCATGTACGATCATATCTAATCATATATTATCAGACATGGCCAATTTTTATATATGATTCATTTCTTACGCCCCCGCACAGCCCCAACAGTGTCGATTTAAAAAAGAAAATTACACCATCGATTTTTTCAGTTCGACAGTAATGTTTATTTTGCTATGAAAACGGCTGTTATGGTACCGGTTGCTATGGTAACAGTTGCTATGGCAACGGTTGCTAGGCCATCTGGTGGTAGTCAAGCAGAGAAGTGCATTTGGTCGTTAGCCAATGAGGAGCGAGGATTCGGTAAATAGCCAAAAAGTCAATTTTAAATAGGAGTTTCATAAAATCCGTTCTTAGTGAGCGTCTACGTTGTGAAAGGATTATGTATGCCAAATTTAAAGTTTATAAGACATATAATTTCGGAGATCTCGTGATGAGTGAGTCAGTAGTATTTCGCTTGTATATATATATATATATATATATATATATATATACATACGGAAAAAAAAATGTTAAAATTTACTCGAATTCTAAATACTTTTTATTGTTTCAAATATTACTGCGGCGCCCGGGTATGATTTTGTCGTATATTATAAGGTACAATGTTAAAATATATAAGTGATCTGTTGAAATATACTGATGATCAAAGATGAAGAATACAGGATAAACATATAGTTTTTAAAATTTCCAATAGTAAAAATTATTATCTTGAATTGTATATTCTCATTGGCAGGATGATATTTTTTAGACTGACTATTAGGGTGTCCGTTATTTACCAAGTTGTTATTTTTTTTGCTGCCGCCCCCTGAACTTTTAGTTTTTGCCCTAAAAGAAATTATCCACCCTAAACAAGCTCTTAATTTTCAAATTAAACCGTGCTGAAATCATGTTACATTTCCCATTCAAATAACATGAGATTTTTTGACTTTTTACATTTAATTTTTTATCCCTGAAGCAAATAAATCTACAACTAGGATCAAAATAAATTTTGTTAGAAAATTTTCCGCTCTACAAAAAAGGTCTCTTTGATTTTTTCGATAAAATCATTCTTTTAAAAATTATTCACGATTAAAGTTGTGTTCATAGTTTACAACTAAATTTTTTTGTCATTTACTGCAAATTTAAATTGCACCTTTGATTTTGACGAAAAAAGGATCGGCAGGTATACGTCTTAGTCATAAGCGATCCTATCAAAAATAAAACTGTACCCAATTGAAGTCAGCCGCAACATGCCTATCTAGAAAATTCCCGCTCCAATAAAATGTCTACCATCTTGAAATCTCAACCAATGAAAAAATCTACCATGATGTAATTACTACCAGAAAAAAAATCGGTCTAATCGGTTGACCCTGCGGGCCAACCTCAAACCCATACAAAGTTTGGAAACCGGCCCTTGGATGGCCCATCGCCGGGCGAAATATGATGATTAACGGCCAGTCAATAGCAATTTTTAATGGCCCATGAACGGCTGAATATACAAATGATAACGTCGGCCCATTAATGGCGCTCGACTATCGGCCGATTAATGGCAGCCAGCAATCGGCCAAGCAAGTAAATAAATTTAATTTAAAAAAATTTTTATTATTATTATCCTAGTAGAGTTCATGATCATTAATGTTTAAACTAATTGGGTGAGGTAAATGATGTTGAAAAATCTCGATGAAAAATTCTGCTAAGCTCCGGGCGCGAACTGTCGTCCTTCTGATTGCTGGGTCTGAACGATAGCTACTGGACGAACCTACTAATATTGAACTGATACTTTTAAATGATCTACTTATTCATTCTACTACAACCACTCGGTTTTATGAATTATAAAGAGAAATTTAATTAATATTTTCGATTACTGAGCAAGAAAAAAAAATTATTTCGTACTATTTTTATTATATTCACATAATTTTTAAAAATAAAACTTATGAAATTTAATCGATTATTTATCAAGGACCTAGTTTACTTATCTTGCTTTACTACTATTATCAAAAATGACATTTTTTATAAAAATCGATGACTTATTTTTTAATTAAATTAATTTTTATAAATAAAGTTATAAAATTGTAGTTGTTGATTGCAAATAATAACGAACTAAAAAATATTTAAATTCTTAGTTGTAAATAACTTCAATCGGAAAATTGAAATATATTATTAATTAAAAATGAGTTTAAATCAAAAATAAATAATTATTAATTAAAGAAAACTATAATAATAAGTTATTTGTATAATTAATAATTGATTAGTAGATTTTTTTATTTTACAAAGTCATGGACCACTGATTGACTAACAGTATCCCAACGTTGTGAAACGATAATCGGCCAGTCATGAGTAGCCATTCATTGGCCAGGGCTTGGTTACCCAGTCTTGGCCCAAGCCCGGGTAATCATTGTAACGACCAGGACTGAGTACCCAATCTTGAGTCAAGCATGGGCGAATATAGGTGTGCCGAAGCTAGGTTCCCCAGTGCTGGGCTAAGTAAGGGTCCGTCGTTCAACTCTGGCAGCTCCTGTATGGGTATGACTAAGATGTATACCTACCGATCCTTTTTTCGTCAAAATCAAAAGTGCAATTTAAATTTGCAGTAAATGACAAAAAAATTTAGTTGTAAACTATGAACATAACTTTAATCGTGAATAATTTTTAAAAGAATGATTTTATCGAAAAAATCAAAGAGACCTTTTTTGTAGAGCGAAAATTTTCTAACAAAATTTATTTTGATCCTAGTTGTAGATTTATTTGCTTCAGAGATAAAAACTTAAATGCAAAAAGTCAAAAAATCTCATGTTATTTGAATGGGAAATGTAACATGATTTCGGCACGGTTTAATTTAAAAATTAAGAGCTTGTTTAGGGTGGATAATTTCTTTTAGGGCAAAAACTAAAAGTTCAGGGGGCGGCAGCAAAAAAAATAACAACTTCGTAAATAACGGACACCCTAATGAACAGGCATGAGTCTTCAGGTCTGACCAGATATGAAAAATGACCGGATCTGACCAGACCTGGCCAGGCATGTTCAGGTCTGATCAGGTATGTTCATGTCTGTTCATGCCCATCCGGGTAAAAAAATTATAGATAAAAAATGGCCCTATATAATATATATAATTATATATAACTATATACAATTATATATATTTATTTCTATAAAAAAATAAAAAAATAAAATAAAAAAATTCGGGCGTGTACAGGATTTGAGTCGTGGACCTTACACTCGAAAGTCTAACCCGCTACCCTTTGACCTAAGAGATTGACTTGAAAAGTAAGTTTCGTATGAACTTCAAGTAATAAAAATCTTATATGTCATAGATTTTTGGTCAACAAAATTTTATATCTAATTTATTAATTATTGATTTATAGTTATATGAAATTATATATAAGTTATGTATAATTATAACTACGTTACCTATATATAATTATAACTAAGTTAGTTATATTTAATTATAACTAAGATTTTAAATTTAATCCCATACCTCAGACTGGATCAGACATGAACAGGTATGATCAGGCCTGATCATACATGAACAGGCATGGTCAGGTCTGATCATTTTTTCCCGAGTACGATTAAATAATTGATCAGAATTAACACAAAAATATATTTGTATATTAAACAGAAAATAAATTGATCGGTATCACAACTGATTATCGGTTACAAAACAAATTATAAAATGCCGTTGTCGGCTTGACTCAATATAAATAAAAAAAGTTGCTCGCTAAGTCGTAGTTGATCAACACACAAAATCAGTTCGTATTTAAAAGAAAAAGATAGTCGTTTGACGAAATAAAATAAAATAGAAACAATATTTTTTTTTTGTAACGCGTTAAATTTTACTACCATATAATTATTACCCGTAATTAAATAATTAATTATTATTTAATCAAAACGCGTTTCAATTGTTCATTAAACAAAATCAATCGGTCGTACACTTTACTCAGTTCTCGTGCCGAGACTTCGACTTGTTCACTTGTTCACGAAAGCGGTTATTGTCGGTTTCAAATTATTCCACGCGAGTGATTGTTCGTTGATCGAACTCGGATTGTTCTTAAAGTCGTAAATCGCGTTGTTCAAGAGTCGGAATCGAAATTGGTCGTTTAGTCCTTCGGCTGAAGAGTAGAGCCCGTATACATTTTGTTGGCACCGGGTACACTCAACGGTTTCTTACGTATTTTGAGCCGGGGATCACGAAAATCGGGTCCATTTTGTTCAAAAGTGGTGCAAACAATTGTTAATAACAATTTAATTGTTTAAATCGGAATAACTCCCGAACGGCTGGTTTGTTGGGGCAGTGTAGAGGAAAGAAAATGTTCAGAATGAAAAAATACACAAAAAAGATATTATAGTGGTTTTTCGTATCTCAGATATTTTGCGAGATATGACCAAAAAACGAGCGACGCGCTCGGACCTCTCACTCACGCACAAGCGGCTGCCTATGCGCGAGCTCTCTCTCGCGCCAAATCGCGTCAGATGCTTGATAGGCCGAAGTTTTTTACACTAAAAATGAGAGAAAAAATAAAAAAAATCAATAAAATGTCGATACCACCAATCGACTGCATTTTTTCTGAAACGAATTTCTGTCGTATCGTCCGGAGACGTTTTTTTTTTTTTTTAACAAATGTTATAAACAAATGGATTTTTCCAAAGTCCAGATTGGATTCAAAAAATCGATAAAATGTCGATACCACCAATCGACTGCGTTTTTCCTGAAACGAATTTCTGTCGTATCGTCCGGAGACGTTTTTTTTTTTTTTAACAAATGTTATAAACAAATGGATTTTTCCAAAGTCCAGATTGGATTCAAAAAATCGATAAAATGTCGATACCACCAATCGACTGCATTTTTTCTGAAACGAATTTTTGTCGTATCGTCCTGGACTTTGGAAAAATCCATTTGTTTATAACATTTGTTAAAAAAACAAAAAAACGTCTCCGGACGATACGACAGAAATTCGTTTCAGGAAAAATGCAGTCGATTGGTGGTATCCACATTTTATCGATTTTTTGAATCCAATCTAGACTGGAAAAATCCATTTGTTTATAACATTTGTTAAAAAAAAAAAAACGTCTCCGGACGATACGACAGAAATTCGTTTCAGAAAAAATGCAGTCGATTGGTGGTATCGCCATTTTATAGATTTTTCAAATCCAATCTGGACTGGAAAAATCCATTTGTTTATAACATTTGTTAACAAAAAAAAAAACGTCTCCGGACGATACGACAGAAATTCGTTTCAGAAAAAATGCAGTCGATTGGTGGTATCGACATTTTATCGATTTTTTGAATCCAATCTGGACTGGAAAAATCCATTTGTTTATAACATTTGTTAACAAAAAAAAAAACGTCTCCGGACGATACGACAGAAATTCGTTTCAGATAAAATGCAGTCGATTGGTGGTATCGACATTTTATTGATTTTTTTTATTTTTTCTCTCATTTTTAGTGTAAAAAACTTCGGCCTATCAAGCATCTGACGCGATTTGGCGCGAGAAAGAGCTCGCGCATAGGCAGCCGCTTGTGTGTGAGTGAGAGGTCCGAGCGCGTCGCTCGTTTTTTGGTCATATCTCGCAAAATATCTGAGATACGAAAAACCACTATAATATCTTTTTTGTGTATTTTTTTATTCTGAACATTTTCTTTCCTCTACACTGCGCCAACAAACCAGCCGTTCGGGAGTTATTCCGATTTAAACAATTAAATTGTTATTAACAATTGTTTGCACCACTTTTGAACAAAATGGACCCGATTTTCGTGAGCCCCGGCTCAAAATACGTAAGAAACCGTTGAGTGTACCCGGTGCCAACAAAATGTATACGGGCTCTCCTCTTCAGCTGAAGGACTAATTTGGTCGGGTCGAATTGTTCAAAATATCGAAACGTGGCTGTTCAGTTCGACGTCTCAGCCGGATCTCCCGTTTCAATCCATGCGTTCAGTTGATTGCTCCATCGAAGTCGAAATAGTGATCATGGATGTCACCAAAATTTGCTCACCGGGTAATTATTTATAATATTCATATAATTTAAAACCACGGGACTTTATTGCAAAATAAACTTACACTGTAAAAAATTTGATGGACCCGGTGTAGTGTAAATGCCTCGGTGTGAAAATTTTGGTGTGAAAATTACACCGAATCCCATGTGAAATTTAGGTGGTGTGAATTTTTATTTTTTACACCACTAAACGTGTAAATGTATAAATGTAAGGGAAGGGAGGCAAAATGGGCCCCCTAAAATTCTTAACATGAAAAATGTGGGGGGAGGGTGAAATGGGTCACTGAGGCAAAATGGGCCACTGGGGCAAAATGGTCCCCCCAAAATTCTTAACATGAAAAGTGTTGGGAGGGGGAGGGGTAAAATGGGCCACTGAGTCAAAATGTTCCCCTCAAAATTATTAACATGCAATTGTAGGGGGGGGGGGTAAAATGGGTCATTGAGGCAAAATGGGTGATATATCCAAATTAAAAAATCCTGAAAAGTTGGGTAAAACGGACGTCTAATAAAACTCAATGTATGTTTCTCGCTTGTTTTATGTTTTAAAACTTTTTGCTATGTATTTAGTATAAAAAAGAGTTGATAGTGAAGATTTGGACCTTAAATGTTTCAAATAAACCCCCCTTCAATGAACCCCTTATCATAATTCTTTAATCATTGCTGTTAAAAAAATTTTAGGAACCCGTTGGCTAAAAGATATTCATAGGTTTTTAAAGTCTAGGCAGCGCATTTACCCCCCCCCCCCCAACACTTCATGTTGAAAATTTTGGGGAGACCATTTTTGCCTCAGTGGCCCATTTTGCCTCAGCGGCCCATTTTACCCCTCCCCCTCCTAACACTTTTTATGTTAAGAATTTTGGGGGGACCATTTTGCCTCAGTGGCCCATTGTTCCCCTCTCCCTCCCAACACGTTTTATGTTAAGAATTTTGGGGGGACCATTTTGCCTCAGTGGCCCATTTTACCCCTCCCCCTCCCAACACTTTTCATGTTAAGAATTTTGGGGGGACCATTTTGCCTTAGTGGCCCATTTTGCCTCAGTAACCCATTTCACCCTCCCCCCCACATTTTTCATGTTAAGAATTTTAGGGGGCCCATTTCGCCCCCCTTCCCTTACATTTATAAATTTACACGTTTGGCGGTGTAAAAAATAAAAATTCACACCACCTAAATTTCACACGGGATTTGGTGTAATTTTCACACAAAAATTTTACACCGAGGCATTTACACGACACCGGGTCCATTAAATTTTTTACAATGTAGATATTTTTACGGTGCTTTTTCATGCTGACGCTTGACGCAGCTTTTTAGCGTCAAATTCGGTCACGTGATGAGAATTTAACATGTGCGCCACCCATAATAAATGTAACGATAAAGCTAAATTTAGTTTAGCTTTTCTTGCTGGGTTATATAAGTGTCAAAGTCACTCAAACAATCGCATCGATAATAATCGATCTTTTTAAAACAACAATCTGTTACTTTGTGATTTCATAAATGCAGCAAGTGCCAAAATAAGTATTGAAAAATATCAAATAGGTTTTTGCTTTACGTTACCAGTTATAATATCGACTGTTACTTTGATTCTTTGACCCTTGATAGCCAATTTGGCTGCAACTTGGCAACAATCTACTGCCGCAACCTGTCACCAAGTTAACATTTCCATAAGTTGATGGCAACTTTCTGAGAAAGTTGTCGACAGCTTTCAGCTTTTGTAACCGTTAACTGCAAGTTTTTCAGAAAGTTTTCGAAAGATTGCAGCAGTAGATTGTCGCCAAATTTCTGGAAGACTTGGAGACAATTTGCAGTCAACATTTACAAAAGCTGAAAGTTGTCGACAACTTATCGTCTAGTTGGTCGCAACTCATGTACACCAACTTTCTGATCAGAAACTCTAGTTATCGGGGGAAATGCTTACAATGAGTTTTGAGGTAAATATCAATTATAAGGTACAAAGATAATACGTCAAATTTGTAATATAATAATTGTAACGGGGTAAATTGAGTTTTATTATCAACCAAAATCGTGATTTTTCACGGTTGGTCATTTACCCTACCTGCAACCCCAAACGAGCATTCAATTAAGTTTTTCGACTTGTCGCCGGGCGCGTTAATTGAAATGCTAATACGCAAGGCCCAATCATAATTAGGTAGATGAAGAGTTTTCCGATCATTGCCGAAAATAATTGAGTGAAATTAATAAAACTGCAAGACTGCAGCGAAAAAGAACATTGGTGACCGGAACGACTGGACTGAACGGACACACACGGAGAGCCAATGGGACTGGGCGGTCATTGAGGCAAAACTTGTGACCGGAACGACTGAACCAGACGGACCTAAAGTGAGAAGCCAACAACATAGACGCCATTATCAGACGCTGTTAATTATATCAGGTAATTATTTAATTGTGACTTGGTGAATTATTGTGGAACCAAGCGATAAAAAGAAAATCAAATTGTCACAAGATACCAGGCAGGTAGCCGGTACCTTTTATTATCAAGAACTGATTGCGTCTGAATAGCAGGTTGAAGGAAAGTTCGAGTGTTTTGGTGAAAACGAGAATTGGATCCGAGAAAGAGTTAACCTGAGGAGGAAAATTTGAGACAACCCGGTTACCCCAGGCATACACCATCGAGAACAAGACACGGACTAGAGAGAACAAGACGGGGACGAAGACAACTAATACAGAACGAGCGACGGAAAAGAATCAACGTAAATCGTAATAGGTATCTGTTAAATATTCCAGGCCGGAAGCCGGAATATTTGTTAATTATAATACATAATTTAACGTCGTGTCCGCGAAGTACAGTCGTGTCTATTAACGTGTAATAAAATAACTGAAAAGCCGGGCTCAACAATAAATAGGTTTGATATTTCCAGGCAGGTTGTTTGTCACTCGCCGGAAAATTCTTTTGGAATCTTCCAGGCAGGTCGTGTAAAGCATTGTCGGAAAATCAATTGCGTTCTAGTCAAATTATCTAGTCATTAATATTAAGATAAAATTAATTATAAGTAAATTACATTTATAAGTCAATTAAAATCAATTAATAATTTATAAACGTTAAAAGTGTCGTAAAATGAAACGGGAAAACAAATGGTTGAGTTTTGAGTATTGTGATATCGAGGTCGTGATAAATTGTTAAGCGGTCATATAAAATAAATCCGAAAACCGGCTTAACAAAATTATTGATAAGAAAAGGATAACGTTTATAAGAAATTATTTATTGTAAATTGACTAAGTGATTTTAAAATGGTAATTAATTAGATGGAAATTAATTTTAAATACAGAAATTAGGTTAATGGAATTTTATATTGATAAAAGTGTGAGTCAGTGAAAAGCGTAGTTATGGAAATTGTGATAATTAAATAAGTTGTAAATAATTGTTAGTGTTAAAATCACGTAGAGGGTTCAAGGAACCACGTGAATTAATTGTAAAGCCGCGTAGGGGGTCCTGGGGACCGCGCGGGTATTAAAATTAAGGTTTTAGCCACGTAGAGGGTCTCGTTGACCGCGTAGAGTTCAGGTTAAAATAAGTGTGTGTGTAAAATAGTCCAGGGGACTCAGGGTGAGTGTGTGTGTGAGATAGCCAAAGGTAGTTGGCTTAGTTTAGGTTTATAAGATATAAGGTATATAAGGTCAATAAAGGTTTATAAAGGTTTATAAAATAAAAAGGTCATAAGGTTATAAGGTTAAAAAGGTTTATTGAATAAATAAAAGTTAAAATTGTCAAATTAATAATTAAATTATTTATAAATTATCCTTCCTCATCCTTCTCTTACAATTAAATAAATTACAACGACCCTGATGATCTAAGATCCGGCTCTGGGAGGCCGTTATTACTTCCAGTGGCGCCCTTGACAAAAGGACAACCAGAGTAACAGCATAGCCCTGTTATATAATATATGAAAGTCTTAGCATCGATACATAGACTTTCAATACTCGTGTATTATTTGTCGCTTAAATTTGACGCTGAACGCTATAATTTATCGCTACATTTTTTTTGGGTGGCGCACATGTTAAATTCTCATCACGTGACCGAATTTGACGCTTAAAAGCAGCGTCAAGCGTCAGCATGAAAATGTACCTTAAAGACTGTCAGCCATACTATTTGTTTTTTTTCATCTTTTTAACTGGATGTTTGTTCAAATATAACATTTCACTTTTACAGTATGAGTGTTATATCAATTAAAAAATTTTATTTCGACTTGTACTTCATTTAGTGTAATATATAAACTATTGAATGTACATATTTTGTTATGGTTCAAGTTTGCTTTAAAATTTCTTGCTGTAACGGAGTGGAATGCTTCCACCTTGCGTTTAAATTCGAATTTCGGGAGGTTGGTCCGTGTACATAGTAGGGGTAGTCCATACACCCTGACCTCACTGGGCGGAGACGGCGCTATCATCCTTATTGATTTTAAATTTAATTGTATTTTCGATTATAGCTTTCTTTTGGTAGAGTCAATTGAAAATTTATTTTAGTATAGTAATAATTTGATTATAGTTTATGATTTAATGGCAGTTGTTGAAGAACGAGGTCGCTGGTCTTTTGGGGATGACGAACGAGTCTGGGGGGAGAGAGTGTAACGGGGTGGAATGCTTCCACCTTGCGTTTAAATTCGAATTTCGACTCGCGCCAAAAGAACCGGCCTCCTTCTTCAACAACTGTCAACATTTGAGAAAATACAGTCACTGACGCGCCGGGGTCGCTACGGTCGAGCTTCTCGACGTTTGGTTTTAGGAGTTGGCCAACCTGAATGGGGAGGTGCGAGGCCCAGAGACGACGAGCTGTCACTCTCTTGGCTCGCAGCAACCGCCGTGGACGGACGTGTTCTACCACTACCATCTTGGTTTCCAACTACCATCTACTACTACTACTACTACTACTACTACTATACGTGCTGACAGTCGTACTTAAAATGGGCCAAGAGCATATAAGCCCACGACTCGTGGAAGTTTATCTTACTTAAGTTTATTTAAGTTTAATTTAATTAATTTATTATATTAATAATTATTGTGGATTGGACCTGGTGGATTTGGAAAGGATTGGTGGACTTGGAAGGACTGGTTATGGTTTTAGTCATGGAGGAAAAGGTTCGGTGGAAAGAAGGACTGGCTTGGATTGGAATTGTTGGAGTAAGTGAGTCGAGTCGTTTTATTAATTGTCGGGTTAACTATTTTATTTGTTAAATAATATTTTATAATTGAGGAGTCGTTATATTTAATTAAGTTAGTCGAGTCAGTTTTGTTAAAGTAAGTCGAGTCAGTTTCATCAGTCATCTATATTTATTGTTCATGGTTCCATTCATTTTCATTTGTAAAGCGACTTCGTTAAATAAATGCCATAGTTTCATTTGTCAATATTAAATTTATATTTCATTAATTTAATATCAACCTTCCTGATAAGTTAAGTATAAGATCTCTCTCTAATTTTATTACTGCGTGGTCCAGTACGGGGTTTATCCTCGTCCTGAGATTACTGAACATAGCTGGACAGGTACGTAAGACACCTTTAAGTTTTACACATGTGTGGGCCCTTGTTTTATTAAGACCACATTTAATTAATAAAAATAAGTGGACCCATTACATTGCATTTGTTGCGTTGGCTACATTTCCGTTCAGATCTCTCATATGGCCCGAATGTGGCAAGTGCAGCCGAGTTTAACCTCCAACCGCCATCTTATACCAATATACATTGTGCGATTTAAAGTATCATCTCGTATTATATTTTACGCCTCGTTATTGAACCTTTTACTAATTTCTCTTGTGTTACCAATCCACTAACTGTTCGTTCAATAGTCTCAATAATTAGTTCGTATATTAAAGCGACTATTTATTGCGATCAATTATTGTTCGCGGCTAATTACATACATCAAATTACCGCGTGCTCGTGCTTGGACTGGCTGAGACCACGTGTCTTGTTTCATACGTGATTTTTATTACCGTTGCAACCGCTAATTATTATTCCGTGTTGCATTCACTAGGAAGGTTTACATTGAGAAGGAACATCATCATTGTCAATAAAAATGTTTTTTTAAACCTCCAAACGTCAATATCGTATAATAATTGGTATCCCGACATTCAAAATGAAATAACTGAATAACTTTTTTTCTTCAAGTGTTCAATTTTCATTCCGCTTTGTTTAATATTCACATTTTATAATATACCTGAGTTTTGGAGAGTACTTGAAGTTCACGTAGGTGAGAAACGCATATATGATGCAATGTTGCCAAGTCTCTGGCAGTATCGGAAATGTTTTTGTTTCGATATTCGACACCTTCCGATTCTGGTTTTTCGGTAACACTCTAGAAAAATAATTTGCTTCTTTATAATTACTTGCAACATTTACAGTTATTTTTCATGCAATGCTTAATTACTTACAGATAACTGGTCAAGAAAAACAACCATTCTTTCTTTATTTTTCAGAATGAAAGGATTAACAACTTCCATATACGGTTCTTTCCCACCAAATTCAACTAAGTTAGCCAGATTTTGTAAACATTTAGCCACCATTACTAAAGATCTAAATAAAATATTCCAACAATAAATTAAAATAATACATACGTAAACGAAATAACATTATATTAACCTTTAGCGTTTCATTTTTATTACATAAGTAGAAAAAGCTTGGATAATAGAAATATGATTAAGAGTCTCTAAGTATTGTTTCTATAGACGGCGCTCATCATCTCTGATCACCCAAAAATTTTAAGGCGCCAATGGTAGTATAGGATCGGTAAAATAGTACTAGAACGACTAGATCTAACAATGTTTGGAAACCCCAAAACTTAAGCACTCATAGTATATTTTGAATAATAAATTTACTCCTGCTAATGATCAAAAGTGTTGGTGAAAATGAGTAGGTAGGCGTTGATACGTGACTTAGAAATGAAAGAGAACACGTCTACGCTAGACAGTGTATTGAACAGAACTAAACAATAATTCCAGTAGGAATATAATGTATGAAGTGTACTATAGTATGTGATACATGGATGTATGTGTGTAAGAGTATAAATACCCGGGAAAAAATGATCAGATCCGATCAGATATGAACAGGCATGAGTCTTCAAGTCTGATCAGATATGAAAAATGACCAAGTTTGACCAGACCTGGCCAGGCATGTTCAGGTCTGATCAGGTATGTTCATGTCTGTTCATACTCAACCGGGTAAAAAAATTATAGATAAAAAATGGCCCTATATAATTATATATAATTATGTATAACTATATACAAGTATATTTAATTATTTCTATAAAAAATATGTTTTTTATATTTTGAGCTATATATGGGGCATTCCACACCAAATCGAACACTTTTGACCCCGACTCCTTTCGATTTGGCTAAAATTTTTTTTTTCTTTTCTGCTCCTTCAACCCCTTCCCGGTTGACCTTGAATCCCTACTCTTAGTTTGAGTCGTATGTCTTCGTTTTTGAGTGAGAGAGCACTGGCCTATTTAGTAGAGAAGGGGCAGAAAAAATAGTAGAAGGGGGCGCATGCATGCACTAATACGATTGAACCGATACTCACACAGCCTTACTATGAACTGTGATTGGTTTTATCCCCACACATCTCACACCGAGACCCCTCGAGACTCCAAACCGAGAAAGGGTTAAAATCATTTATCAGGAAATTTTCAAATTTTTTTACCCAACCCAATAAAAGTTATGAGTTTTTCAAAAATAAAGTTTTTATTTGTTCAAATAGCCAAAAACTCTTCAAAAATTGACTAATTCGGACTTTTTTTTTTCAAAATTCTTGTCTTGAATGTACTTTTCAGAAAAAATATAAAAAAATTAAAAAATGATAAACTATGAATTTTTTTTTTCTTTTTTTTTTTTTGAGAAAAACCGTTATTTTCTTGGAGTTCGTCATATTTTATTTTTTTTTATTTTCTCAAAAAAAAAAACTTCAATTAATTCTGCAATTTTTCCCGCCAATCCCAGAGTGGGCGGTCTTTTCCTTCTATTTTTTTTTTATCAATTGAAAAAAAAGTTTTTGCCCAGTTGGGCTTATTTTACAAAACATCACTCTGGAAATTTTTGAGGATTTATAGACGGCTTCAGAGTTTGAAAAATTGAGACGAAAAAGTTAATTGAAAGTGGTAATCCTCGAAAAAATTTGGATTTTTTTCAAAAAAGTGAAAAAAATCTGGGCATCGGTTGACCCGGCGGGCCAGCTCCAAAACTTCCCGCTGTTTTCGAGCTCTAAGAGTTCGAAAACCACCCAGACGAAATTAAGAGAGATCGTAAAAAAAAAGTCGCATTCTAGTGTACCGACCAATGAATTTGAGTAAAGTTTAAACTTAGTTACTATTGAGTGGCGCTAATTATTTCTCTGCTGGCAGTTTATTACGAAGCGGACCTAATGTTAATAAAATAATAACCACACCATTTTATTAACCATAAATACACGATACAAGTAAATTATCAGCGTATATTTTTAAAGCGAGTAATACAAATTAGTCAATTATTTGTATAAGAAATATCTATATTCACCTGCAAGTGATTGATTGAAAAAAAAAAATAAATATTAATAAAAAAATAATTATTATGAAATTAAGGTTTTTTTGCCCTAGTGAAAATTCATAAAATTTAAATATTATTAGTGTTTAGTGGCGATTTTGACAACGACTTTTTTTCGATCTTCGCTTTAATGTTAGTGACGCGAATGTTCGAAAACGAGCGTAAATTTCCGTCCTCGGCTACGCCTCGGTCGTTAAAATTATGCCCGTTTCGAACCTTCCCGCCACAAACCTTAAGCTCATATCGAAATATCGTCGCTGTCAGAAAACCGCCACTTCACGGCCTTATGACGTAAATATCTATTTTCCTTTTTTTATGAGATTTTCAAGCTCGAAAGGGTTTACGTTTTATGAATTTTCTGAAAATCGTCGATTTTCTTAGCAGGAAGTTGAAAAAAAATAAAAGATACCTATAAATAATTTTATTGTAATTCTTTTCAAAAGCTACACCTGAAAAAAAAGAAAATGAAAAAAAAAAAAAAAAAAAGTTGCCATTTGGTTTATTTTTGACCAAGTCACTAGCTTTCGACAAATAAATCTAACGCACATCGCTATTTTAAAAGCCAGTGACTTGGTCAAAAATAAACCAAATGGAAATTGTTTTTTTTTTTTTTTTTTCCATTTTCTTTGTTTTCAGGTGTAGTTTTTGAAACATATTACAATAAAATTATTTATAGGTATTTTCTATTTTTTTTTTTTCACTTTTTTGAAAAAAGCCCAAATTTTTCCAGGATTACCACTTTCAATTAACTTTTTCGTCTCAATTTTTCAAACTCTGAAATCGTCTATAAATCTTCAAAAATTTCCAGTGATTTTTTTGTAAAATAAGCCCAACTGGGCAAAAATGGATAAAAAAAAGTGAAGCAAAAGTCCGCTCACTCTAGGATTGGCGGGAAAAATTGAAGAATTAATTGAAGTTTTTCTTTGAGAAAATAAAACAAAAAATAAAAAATGGCGAATTTTAAGAAAATAACGGTTCTTCTTGTAAAAGCCGAAAATTGCATCAGGAGACACGATAGTATCTCGCGTCAAGCACACGTTCAAACACATGTATATAAATCGGAGGAACGAAGAATGGACATGTGGACAGCGTGCGAAACGGTTAACGTGAGGTTTGTTAACAAAAATTATTTGATAATACCGACCGACTGAATGCAGTCAATGTAACGGTCGGTATTATCAAATAATTTTTTTCAACATACATCACTGTTAACCAGCCCTCTCTGACTTCCCATTTAACCATGTTAGAAAATAGTGTTCGTTACTGACGCATTTGAAAACTAATCCACCACGTGGCGCTAGTAGTAGCTGATGACCGATCATATGGGTCAAACAAAATGCGCGGTCACGAGATTCAATTTGAAAACATCACAAGCATTGCAGTTTACTTAATAAAGCATATAGATTTGAAATATGTTGTATTTAAAGTTGAAGAGTAATTAAATACATAGAAATAAATTTATTGCACATGCAGCACATCGGGAAGAAAAAGGTATTTCAGAAAGTTATAAAGCTATATTTAAAAATTTTTCTCAACTATTTTTTTTAATAGATTATTTATGTTAAAAAAAATTTATGCTAAAAAAAATATTTTTATTAGAAGAATATTAAAGTAAGTATTTTTATTAATTAAAATAAATCATAAAATATTTTTATTTAATACATCATGATAATTTTTCAATACAAAATCATTTTTTCGAACGATTTTCAGCGATTCTTAAAAGGAAATATTTTTTTTCTAAGTTTATCCAGAAATTATTTTATCGATACATATTTATTGTAAAAAGTGTTTTTAACTTACCACGCAATATTTATATTTAATCATGAGGTCTAAAATTTCGACTCGGGTTAGTAGAATTAGAAACGAAAGTTACTATTAAAAGAAAAAAAGGTTAAATTCACGTATTTTTTTCTGATCATAAAAAATTACATATTTGTTGTGACATTAAAAAAATCTTTTAATCTTATTATTAATTACAATTTAACGTTTAGAATTCTATTAAGAAGTTCTTTAAAATAATTTATAAAGTACATATTTCATTTTCTTATGTCGGACAGAATTTAGATAATTTTTTTTTTTTCTTGATTTTTTTTAATGTTAGAAATATTTACGGCTGCTGCTGTCTTGTGCATACGCATCCTGATATAATATATAATATCAGTTAGCATATCATAACCATGCTCTTTGCATGGAAATGTTAATACATTTTTATCGAGTAATTCATTTAATACATTTTCCCAAATAAAATCATTGACTGTAGAATTTTTTAACACCATTTCAAAAACATTTTCGATCTTTTTCAATAAGCTGTAAAATCCTAAATTTGGATGACTGAACGAGTTTTCTCTTGGGTCGTATATTGCTATGGATGCGACTAGTAAAAATACTGATGGTTCAGGATTCCTAATGGCATTATGGCATGTGCCACATTTCGAATATTTTAAAAGCCTATTAGATATTTCCTCTGTGGAATAATACATAATACAGTCTATCATTTCTGGAGTACTGCAATCATGTTCACAGAAATAAGTTTTCTATTTCCCAGTCGTTGCAAGCAACAGCATTTTTAATCGCATCTTTGATTTTGACCAATGCACTAGTCATCCTTTCTATCATAAATGCTTTTTAGCTCTGCCATTGTAATCAATTGATTCCCAAATTTTTCTATTCGACAGTTTCCAGAAACGGGGGGTTTAAGAACACTGTGTAGTGATAAAATATGGTAAATTTGAAGAAATGTAGGTGTTGACGGATGATCGTTCGTTCCACCTGCCTGTCTTACAGAACCGAAAAATCGCTAAAAAAATTGCAATAGGCTGTGTAAATGAACCAGTTAGAGAATGGAGCATAAACACTAAACCGTGATTTGCTTTTTCATTTACTGTTTTGCCATTCATTTCCTCATCTCCGAAATCGGTAAATCCAACAAAATTGAGACCCTTCGAGTCAACAGCAATACTTTCACGAGTACCCATTTCATCAATAATTAAAAAACCGTCTTTATCTGAGCAATACTATATAGATGTACATTCATCATTGAGTAAATCGTTTTGTTTAAACAGGGTAGTTCACTTTACTAATTTATTAATATAAAATAGTATTGCAAAGCATGAAAAACAAAAAAAAACTTAAAATATCAACTGATATTTAGAGACACTTCATCAGATAGTTCAATAACAATTACATCAATTGGCTATGTTAAAGCAATCCTAATTATAGCAAAAAATAACTTTAATTTTTTTTAGTTTTTACCTTCATCCGATTTTATATAATTTTTCTCAATTATTCTTTAAATGGATAATGTAAATATGATACTGAAAAAAGCAGACAATTGTTTGATTTTGTAAACAAATAACATCCCAGGTGTACTATTGGAAAATAATTATTAACAATATGTACAGAAAGACTTTTCAAATGTCTTTATATACAATGTGTTTTTAGGTTACTTTCATTAACATTTATTAATTTAAAAATATTCCAAATTGTTGTTTGTTTGTTACTTTCCCTTTCACTATTTTAAATTTTATACCAGCCATTGGAATATCCCGCACTTTTGAACTTATTTTTGACCCATATGAACAGCCATCAGTTACTACTTTCGCCGCCTATCGGATTAGTTCAAGCATGCGTCACTAAGAACTCAAAAGAGTGGGGGAGTTGGAGAGAACTGCTGTTAACAAACCTCACGTTAACCGTTTCGCACGCTGTCCACATGCCACATTCTTCGTTCCTCCGTTTATACAAACGTCTCGTTTTCCGTTACCCGCGTTTATTCAAACGTTTCATTCTTTATTTTTCCGTTTGTACAAGTGTCTCGTATTCCATTTTTCCGTTTCTACAAATCTCACTTTAACCAAACGTTTGGTTTATCGAAGGGAACTTTATTCAGAGATTACGTTGATCAGAAAGAATATTATACATCTATCACGTTCTTCATTCCTACGTTTCTCCAAACGTAACTTTTATCTGTCGTTCGTTTATTCATACGTGTCGCTACACACTTTTACTATTGATGCAAGTGTGTGTTTCGTGTGACCTCCGTTAGGCACAGGTTGTGGCATCCTCATGCGTTAGGGGCAATGCCAGAGAATAAAAAGTTGTAAGAAATGCCACGATTCAGTAAATATTAAAATTTTTTTCATAGCAATTATTCATTATATCGCCACAAACAGTGCTTCAGTCTATATTTTTTACTACAGTTTCATTGAGTTAAATGAAAATATCATAAAATTTAAACAATCGATAGTTAAATGATTGATATCAGGAGACGACGATCAATCAGTAATAACCTTTTTGATGTCCATGATATTATAAATAAATCCTCGTTAATATCTAAGATGAATTTTTTATGCATTTGACATCAGTTTACTTGTATTTTCAATGTTTCCTGATTTTGCATATATACCACAGAAAAAACTTTATAATGTACTCTAGTTTTACTTGTAATTGTGAATTGTATTCAAATTGTCATAAAAAAAAAAAAAAAAAAAAAAAAAACTTGAAAACCATTTGAATCAAACTGGTGTCAATTTTTTTTGCTAATTAGCATTCTTTAACTGGTAATAGATTTCCATCAACTAAATTGAGTTTCAGTTAAATATTGATAAAAATAATTGGAAATCGATTATTTGTCGATTGTATTTCACTTATTGGGTTCTTAAAGACTAGTTGACTCTAATTTTCTGCTGATTAGATACATTGATAGTCACTTAATTCGAAAGTTGAAAATAACTTGATAACTACAGTTTGCCATTGCTTGAGATCTATTGTTTGCATTTGATAATAAATTGACGAATATAATCCATAAGGAGAAGTTTTGGTTCACTTTTAAAAAATGTGTCCAGTACATTATATCTAAATGTTAGACAAAACATTGATTTCGAAAAGTTGAGTGCTATATGTCGTCAAATTTTATTTAACAGATCTTTGCTACAGAATTCAAAAAGCCCGTTGGCTCAAAACATATTATTTAAATTTAACGGAAAATTAATGAGTAAGCTTTAGCTGAACAAGCGTTGCTAATACGATAGTTGTTGCTATTGTGAAGGCACTTTACAGAATAAAATAAAAAAGCAGTATCAACTTTGATAGTCAAGCTGACAGCAAGCTAGCAACAACCTACTGCAGCAACTTGTCGTCAAGCTGACCGAAAAAATTGGCACTTCAACAAATTGACGGCACCCGGTTATCAACTTTCTGAGAAAGTTACTGGCAAAAGTAGGTACTACATTAGTTGACAAAGAATTGCCTTTATTTTTCTCAGAAAAGTGGTAACAGCTTGTAGTCAACAGTTACAAAAGCTGAAAGTTGTCAACTTGATCGCATTTCATTAACACCAACTTTCTAACCAGGATGTCTGGCTATCAGGAAAAATCATGAAATTTAGTGCTATATATATATTAGGGTGTCCGTTATTTACCAAATTAGATTTTTTTACTTGGCCATGATATAAATCATTTATTTTTGATCCAAAAATAATAAAAAAAAACAAAAAAGTTTATTCTAGTGCAGTTTAACCCTGCCTAAGTAATGCTACATTCCTATTATTGTACAATGAGAATAATTTTATTACTCGCTTAGAAATAAGTGTGCAGCAATGAGTAATACTTAATTTTGTAGAAAATTTACCGCTCTTCAAAAAATGTCTCTTATGTTTTTTTCGTGAATTCAACCATTTGAGAGATATTGCAGGTCAAAGTTTGATTTCTTTAAAAAAATTGGCGTTTTTGTTTGAAATTTTATTACTCTCTAACACATAGACATATAATTAAGCGCTATAAACTTTCTTGTAGGAAATTTGTCGCTCTTCAAAAAAGGTTTTTTACACTTTTTTCCTAAATCCAACCATTTAAGTGATATCGAAGCTCAAAGTTGATAGATTTAAAAAATAATGTTTTTCGATTCAAATTCTATTAATCTTCAGCAAACAGATATATATGTTGGACAATGCAGGTGAAATTAGAGTACAAGTTGTGATACGTATGAACGTGACAAAAGATTTATTAGTACTGACTAATTACAAAGTATAGGATAAAGTAATGTCCTTGTGGGCTAGTGAATAGTGATTAGAATAAAGAGAAGGGAAAATATTATGTGCATATGGTCCGTTGCCATCAACACTTCCCCTCAACGGTGATATGCTGGGTTTTCTACTTAGTCGTGAATCCAATCATGTTGACCAACTCCATCGTCCTTTGAAGTCCGAGCGGCATGGTTAGTATATCTGCCAGGTTTATCTCAGAAGGACAATATGTAATTTTTATTACTTTCTTTTTCTCCAAGTCCCTAGTGTGGAAGTATTGCGTGTCAATATGTTTACTTCGAGCGGTGGGGCTGGTTATTTGGACGTTGCTAATGCATGCCTGATTGTCTTCGTAGATTATCGTGGGTCGACTTTGGATTTCGTCAAGAAATTCCAGTAGCTTGTGTATCCAACAGCATTCTCTCGAGGCTTTAGACAGGGCAACGGTTTCAGCCTTCGTTGACGAAACAGACACATATGACTACTGCTTGCTCGCCCAGCTCACTACACCTCCAAATAATTTGAATAGAAAACCTGAGTTCGACTTACGTGAGGTTCTGTCTTCCGCCCAGTTAGCATCCACATAGCCCAAAAGTTGCTGGTCATTCAGGATCTGATCATTTAATTTAAGTCGATAGTGCTTGGTACCTTTTAAATATCTGCATACGCGTTGCAACTCGTTCCAATCAACTTGGTGGGTATCTTTGATGCGTTGAGCGAGTATCGCTATCGGTGCTGCTATGTCCGGTCGTGAGTTGACCGAGATATACAATAGTTTACCAATCAATTTGCTATAAAATTGGTTTTGAATCTTAGGAGACTCGACTCTAATTTTTTCGTAATTGGTATCCATCGGGTAGCTTGATGGCTTGGCATTCTCTAGTTTCGTTTGGGATAGAATTCTATCGATGTAGTTTTCTTGATGAATTAGAAATTCACCAGCTTGGTTTCTGATGACTTCCACGCCTAAGTAACATTTAATTTTACCTAGGCTGACGATGCTGAATTATTGACTGAGTGCTTCAACAATTTCTTTTGCTCTTTCAGGAGTTTGACTGGCTATGAGGATATCGTCCACGTGTACAACTAAGTATGAACGTACGTTGTTGCCATGTTTATATAAACATGGATCGCTGTCGTTTCTGATGAAATTGTCCTTAGTTAATACTTCGTTCAGCGTTTTATACCAGTCTCTTGCTGACTGCCTGAGCCCATAGAGGCTTTTATTTAGCCTACATCCCCAGTCTTCGTGGTTTTTGTCTTCGTGGCCTGGAGGTTGTTTCATATATGGGTCATTCTACGATAAGAGGTAATACGCACGGCAATCATTATAAAATAGATTTCTTATTTTATATGGTGTCATTTTATGCAATAAATCGCAGCATTTTAATGTACTTTCTAAATAACATTATGATTGAATGCCTAATTAAAACGCATTTTCCGGAAATTACGTATTTAAGTCTGAAAAAGTCTCTACCCTGGTTTGTCCCCTTGACGTTTTTGGTTAAGCATGTAGACATTATATACCTCCTTTGACGCAATATCCTAATTAAAGTACATTCAGCACAAATTTAAATGAGTATACTTAAGTATCATAAAGGAAAAATACAAAAGTATTTGTTTAATTTTAATAATTTTCAAACTTTATTTTTGTCCCGCTTTTTTTGTGTATCTACCCTGACAAATTACAATCCGCTAAAAAAAATCGAAATATTAGATGACCATACTAAAAATGACGCTCATGAACACACATCAACGCGAAGATGGTAGCACTGAACAAACCAGGCGTTAAATCGCTGTCATTTTTTAATTGGCACGACGCGACACTACGGTGCAGTTGCATTGCAAGGTTAATGTGTCTCTCCACTGGTAAGCCGTAAATTTGTATAATTCACTCAATTTATGTTGTATTTAATGCTTCAATTCAACAATAGTGTAATATTTGAAAAGTGACATGTTTTCAATCGAAATTCAATGTATATCAGTCAAAAAATTAAAGTTAGTGAAGAAAACGTCTCTCCCCTGCCGTATTTACCCTGGCAAGATAACTACCAGGGGAAATACTCATTAACCAGGAGAGATACCGACATGGACTGGGTTCGATTCCCAGTTCGAATTATCAATATTTTTCTCAATTTATTTATAGGCTTTTCATTGAGAAGGTTCCTTCCTTATTCTGCCCAATCCCCTCCTATTCTAACTATCTTTCCCCATAACACGGAAAAGAGTGGAACGTCTCACGTATATAGTCCCGTATGTGAGCGTAAGAACACATATGCTTTCCTGCTTAACAGCATTATTTAAATTATTTATGTATTTGGTATGGTAAAAAGTGAATTATTTAGATAATTTAAATAATGCTGTTAAGCAGGAAAGTATATGTGTTTTTACACAAACACTCTCTAAACATGAATTAGTGAAAATGAGTGAATATTCACTGATTCGGAGTGCAAATCGAACAGCTAATTTCAAAAAGAGGTACGATTGACACTCTGAATTAGTGAATATTCACTTATGTCACTAATTCACGTTTAGAGAGAATGCGGGACTTTATACGTGATGCGTTCCACACTTTTCAGTATTATGGGGAAGGAAAATTAGGATAGAAGGGGATTAGGCAGGATAAGGAAGGAATCTTCTCAATGAAAAGTCTATAAATGAATTGAGAAAAATATGGATAGTCCGAACTGGGAACCGAACTCCACCAACCCTGATCTTGATATCTCTACCCAGCGCAATGTATTTACCCTGGCTTTTTAAAAAGTAACTAAATATGTATAAAGTGACTTTCTCTCACGTAAATATGTTTCTAGAAGGGACTAAAGTCGTAAGATAATCGTTTAATAGAAAAACTTCAACTTTTCTTCTTGGCCGCATCTTCTATTGCCACAAAACCTCTTATCGTAGAATGGCCCATATACCACCTCCTTCAACTTGCCATTAATAAAGGATGTCTTGACGTCGGCGTGTATTACATAGTAACCTCTTTGTCCAGCGATGGACAATACGCATCGTATGGGTTCAAGATTCCAGATCTCATTTTCTTCAAGTGCCGTTAGGTCTTCAGCCATGGCTATTTTCCATTGGTTAGCATATGGTCCCTTTAATGCTTGTTCTAGTGTTCTTGGTTCTTCATCATTATCGTCCTGATGGCTTGAGGCTTCTGCTGGATTTTTATCCGCTAATGGGATGTCTTCAGTATTGTAGTAGTCGTCCACTTCCAGAGATCCTTCATCATATGTTTCTACGGATGTGATTTCGACAGAAGGCGCTGTTACAGATACTTTCTCTTCCCTTGATGCTTCCTGTACTGCTCTTGGTGTCTCGGTTACTGCTGGGTCGATCAAGTCGTCACAAGATAAGTAACCCGGGAAAAAATCACCATGCATGATCATGCATGGTTCATGACTGGCCGTGCATGATTCATGCATAATTTAGGCTTGATCCTGCATGACTCATTCACGAGCAGACATGACTCATGCGTGTTCAAGCATGACTCATGCGTGATCAAGCATGATCATGCATGGCTCATTCTAAATCAGACTTACTCATTACTTACGTTAGGAATAATTCTATCTAGAGATATGATCTATCAGGAAAGGTCATGATTGAGCATGCTCTGTTATGCATGACCATACATCGTTCATACTTGATCATATATAACTCATTCGTGATCAAGCATGACTCATTCGTGATCAAGAATAATCATGCATGGCTCATTTTAAATCAGACTTGCTCATGACTTACGTTAGAAATAATTGTATCCAGAGATGTAATCCCTCGAGAAAAGCCATGGTTGAGCATGCTCTGTCATCCATGATCATGCACGGCACAGACATGATCGTACAAGGCTATGCATGGACAACCTTAATCTTTCACGGTTATATGCAAATAGTGAAAAATATTTATGAATATTCAGGCTTGATCATGCATGACTAAGCGTACTCGTTCATATCCATAAATGAAAGTTAGTCGTTAATAGAAACTGTCAGATTAATTATAATTATTGTTTTTTTTTTATTTTATTATTCATTTAATTTAGATTAACCCGGGGAAAAATCACCATGCATGATCATGCAGGATTCATGCATGATTAATGCCTGGCCGTGAATGATTCATGCATAATTTATGCTGGATCCTGCATGACTCATTTATGACCAGGCATCTCATGCGTGATCGAGCATGATCATGCATGGCTCATTCTAAATCAGACTTACTCATTACTTACGTTAGGAATAATTCTATCTAGAGATATGATCTATCAGGAAAGGTCATGATTGAGCATGCTCTGTTATGCATGACCATACATCGTTCATACTTGATCATATATAACTCATTCGTGATCAAGCATGACTCATTCGTGATCAAGAATAATCATGCATGGCTCATTTTAAATCAGACTTGCTCATGACTTACGTTAGAAATAATTGTATCCAGAGATGTAATCCCTCGAGAAAAGCCATGGTTGAGCATGCTCTGTCATCCATGATCATGCACGGCACAGACATGATCGTACAAGGCTATGCATGGACAACCTTAATCTTTCACGGTTATATGCAAATAGTGAAAAATATTTATGAATATTCAGGCTTGATCATGCATGACTAAGCGTACTCGTTCATATCCATAAATGAAAGTTAGTCGTTAATAGAAACTGTCAGATTAATTATAATTATTGTTTTTTTTTTATTTTATTATTCATTTAATTTAGATTAACCCGGGGAAAAATCACCATGCATGATCATGCAGGATTCATGCATGATTAATGCCTGGCCGTGAATGATTCATGCATAATTTATGCTGGATCCTGCATGACTCATTTATGACCAGGCATCTCATGCGTGATCGAGCATGATCATGCATAGTTCATTCTAGATCCAGCTTGCGCATGTATTAAGTTTAAAATAATTGTGAAAAATTCCCAATAAACTTTACTATGGGTGCGTAGTAACACTGAACTATAAGGAAACTGATATAAAATTTACAAGTGTCCCATAGTAAACGTTTGCGCAGACTACACGATTGTGGCCTATGCGCATACGTTTAGTATGGGACACTTGTAAATTTTATATCAGTTTCCTTATAGTTCAGTGTTACTACGCACCCATAGTAAAGTTTGTTGGGAATTTTTCACAGTGTACACAATAATACTCACAAAATAAGTTAATTTCAAATTGACTTATCATTATTTTTATTTTTTTTTTTTTTAATAATTTGAGGGATTGTGCTTGCTCAGGCCTGATCATGCCTGAATATTGGCCAGCCATGAGCATGCGTGATCGTGCACGAAAAAGCACAATCATGCCTGACCAGCCATGATCATGCATGCTCATGGCTGGCCAATATTCAGGCATGATCATGCATGATCAGACCTGATGATTTTTTCCCGGGAAACTATCTCTTCAGTTTTCTTAATCAGTACATTTTTTGGCTTCAGGTGGAAAATTGTTGTATCTGGCACTTCATCACGAGCTCCTTCAACAAAACGTACATCTCTACTCGTCATGATTTTCCCCGAAGATTTTTCTAATAATCTATAAACTTTGGAATCAGACGAGTAACCTACAAAGACACATTTTATAGCTTTATCATTTAACTTATTTCTATTTTGCTTGGGAATGTGAGCAAAAGCCTTACAACTAAATTCCTTGAGATGGTCTACGTTGGGCTTTGTTTTGTGAAGTAACTTATACGGTGTTACATCCTTTTCCTTGGTCGGAAGTCTATTCTGTGGGTACAACGCAGTAACTGCTGCCTCTCCCCAGTAAGTGCCTGAAAGTTTAGCATCTATGAGCATGGTTCGAATCGCCGCAACCAAATACCAGTTTCGTCTCTCTGCAATACCATTTTGTTCAGATGTGTAGGCCGCTGTAAGTTGAAAAATTATTCCTTCGCCCTTTAAATGCTCATTTACAATCAGCGCCATGTATTCATACCGTACCTTGTTACAAGCGTACCTTTTACTTTTCTACTTTTAGTACTCTACCAACATACAACTCTCTTAAATATATTTATGTTGCAAAATTTTTCTATTTTAAAATGTTTCTATTTTAAAATTTTTCTATTTTAAAATTTTTCTATGTTGACCAAAGTCAGTTTCAACATTTCTCTACTCGGAAAAAAAAACTAAGTTTTATGAATGATTTTGTATCTTACCACCAGCAATCGCGTGACGCTACCATTAAATTCCAACAAAAATAAAATAATAATGATAATGATATTAAAAACAACAATGACTAGAAAATGGCGTCAACCAGCACTACAGTGGTTGTACAGGGCCGACTGGGGCCGGCTAAATACCTAAGGTTTCCTTTTCATTTATTTAGGTAACTAAGAAGAAAAAATTATAATTACCTAAATAAATGGAAAGGAAACCTGTACAACCACTGTAGTGCTCGTTGACGCCATTTTCTAGTCATTGTTGTTTTTAATATCATTATCATTATTATTGTATTTTTGTTGGAATTTAATGGTAGTGCCACGCGATTGCTGGTGGTAAGTTACAAAATCATTCATAAAACTTAGTTTTTTTTTCCGAGTAGAGAAATGTTGAAACTGACTTTGGTCAACATAGAAAAATTTTAAAATAGAAAAATTTTAAAATAGAAAAATTTTGCAACATAAATATATTTAAGAGAGTTGTGTGTTGGTAGAGTACTAAAAGTAGAAAAGTAAAAGGTACGCTTGTAACAAGGTACGGTATGAATACATGGCGCTGATTGTAGCTCTTGATTGACGTATTCCGTTTCCAAGTCTGATCGAAACGCCTTTGGTTTACGTCCAAACTGCGTGTGACTATATTTAATAAAGTCTTTTATTACATCTTTCACTTGAAATTTGTTACATAACAGGAATATAAATGTGAAACGACTGTAATCGTCTATGAGTGTCATGATATACCTTCTTTTTCTTGGTGTCTCCACTGGCATTGGTCCGCATAAATCAGAATGAATTAATTCCATCGGTTCCTTGCAACACGATAGCGATTTCTTTGAAAACGAACTCCTTGACATTTTTCCTTTAATACACGATTCGCAAATTTGCTTTATGGGACAATTATCTATTTTCATTCCTCTTACTAAATGATTGTTTGACAGATTTTTTATGACATTCGGCTCACGATGGCCAAATCGTGCATGCCAGCGATGTATACAGTTGCTCGGGAATGATAAGGTGCTGAGTGCGTGTTCCAGAGTTCTTAATTTATAAACTTGTCCGGATACATCCCCAAAGGCTATTTCAGTACCATTGTTAGTATAGATTGTCATCTTATTATCTTTAATCTTAAGTTGATATCCAAGTCTATCAAGAGATCCAATCGAAATCAAATTACAATCAAAGTCTGGAATGTACAGCTCACGTTTTAACTTAAGCCGACGAATTTCTCCGTTTCGTGTCACGTATTCAATCCCTCCCTCCCTCTCCGATTCCAAAAATTTTACAGACTTGTCCAATTCGCAACCTTTACTGTGGATTCATATGACGTATCTAAATTACTAAAAAAAAATGAACATCGTTGCTCTTGTGACTGCTTGCCCCCGAATCCAAGAACCAACTCGATCTTGAAAATTTATCGGTTGCTATATATGCATGTTTCAATACCGAACCATTATCATTGTCGTCGTCACTTAAGTCACCACCTTCCAAGGGTTACAGTCCTAAATAACCTGTTTCTAATAACCATCACAATAAAAACTAGTCGAAAATAACCTGATACAAAAATAACTTCATACAAAAATAACCAGACACAATAATATCCTTGTAATTAATATCTAAGTACAAAAATAACTAAATACAATAATAACCTGATAATAAAAACTTATTGCCATCATTTTATATAAATTTTTTTCATTCATTTATTCATATCAGATTTATATCATATCGATTGGATATTAATGTATGCAGATATTGTTAACTACATATTTTAGTATGTAGTTTTTATTTTCATGGTTATTTTTGTATTTAGTAATTTGTGTATCAGGTTATTTTTGTCAGTGGATATTTTAGTTTTATGGTATTTTAGCATGGTTATTTTTGTATGGAAAATTTTTTTTGTGATATTTTGAGCGGACATCCCTTCCAAGACGATTTTAGCTTTTTCTCGCTTGTTTATGAATCTTTTTCTTTTACAATATTCTATATATTGTTTACATTCCGATTTATAATGGCCTACCTTGTGGCAAAAAAAAATTCCAAATCTGCCCTATTCACATTAACCCTCATAGCCGTATCGTAATCCTCATTAACACTTAAGCTCCTACGTCTTTTGTATTCGCTTAATAAAGTCGCTTTCACCATATCTATTGTTAGTTCTTCCTCTGGCCTTGAAGCTAAGACGGAAATGAGCGTGTGATAAGACGCTGGCATACTTCTTAACAATATCCATGGGCCGAACTCTACCGCACTTTTATTACCCAAAGCACTGAGGTTGTCTATAAGCTCTTGTATTTTGCTAATACGAACTTACATGTCATCATGTTCGAGAAATTTTTTCTGCAATAATTCAACAATCAGCGTAAATTTAGTTATATCGCTGACTTTTTCATGGTAGCTTCTCAGAGCTTACCAAGCTTCTTTTGCCGTGCTCTTGTCTCGAATATGGCTAATCTGAGGATCATCTTCCAGAAGGCATGTAGTTCCGAAGGCCTTATCATCTTGAATTTCCCATGCTTCCGCACTTGCACTGTCGCTTGGCTTTTCCGTCGTCAATGCTCTCCAAGTTCCTTCACGTTTTAATAACTTTTCTATTTTAAACTTCCAACTTTGATAGTTGTTACTATTTAACTTCACAATACCGAACGCTGTACTGCTACTGTCGGCTATTTTTACCTTAATCGTAATTTACTTTTTATTTTTTTCACGTTATCCTGGGCCCATAACCTTTGTTGGACAACATAGGTGAAATTAGAGTACAAATTGGGATACGTATGAACGTGACAAAAGATTTATTAGTACTGACTACACGGAAAAAAATAGATAGGAATGGTTACTGTGCTACACAAAAATGATCGTAAAGTATATAAAAATTAATCTTAGCACATTGCTAGTCCTCATTATAATACACAGTAAAAAGGATTCGTCAAAATTGACGGTTTCGTGTGTAAAACGATCGATTGACACTTATTTATATGTTATTTCAACGTACGTCGTTTGTTTTGAAAAAGTTACACTCTTGTATGTTAAAAGTAACACGTCGTGAGTGTCAAAGTTCTCGAAAACGTATCTTTCAGTTTTAACACACTCATATGTTATTTGCAACACTTGAAGAGTGTTGAATTTGACATACGCTTTTGTGTTACTTGGTCACTTCTCAAAAGTATTTTTTACATTATTTAATGCAAAGTTAAAATCAATGAAACAACTGTAGATAATTGATTCTTTAACAGCGAAATATTAGAAATAACGGTAATATTAGTAAAAATAATATAAAAATAATAATAAAAATAATAATAATAATAATAATAATAATAATAATAATAATAATAATAATAATAATAATAATATCATGTATTATTCAATATATATGGCTAAGAAAAAATGGCTAAAACTACCAACAAATAGGAAACATATCTTAGAAAATCTACTACAATTCATGTATGGGTTAAATTGGAAATGCTGTGAGAAAAAATAGGCAAAAAAAATTGATGTACTAACATTTTTCTCCATTCTTTTTTGAAGAGTAAACTATACGCATGCATTGTTACACCATATGAATGATGCGTATATATATTAGGGTGTGTCAAAAAAAAAGATTTTTTTTTTTTTAGTCTCATAGTCTCAAAAGTTTCTTTCGGATCTAAAAAAAATCCTCCTAAAAAATCAGTTAGATGTATCGGAAATTGAGCTGACGGTTTACAAGTTTATTTTCCCATTTAAAATACATGTAAAAAATTTTTTTTTAATTTTGAATTTCATACCCTTATAATAAATTAAATTCCCTACAAAAATGTTATAAAAAGTAGATTTGATATAGAAGATTGCAAATTAAAATTAGAAGAAAAAAATACCTCCAATTAATAACAAAAAAGTAAAAACAATAATTATACATAAAAAAAAATTATTTTTTTTCGAACTTTGGGGGCTTGTAGCTTTTTTATACCCAGAAAAAAAAGGATATCTTGGCGCAAGAAATTTATTCTTGCCGCAAGAATATTTTTTGCAATTTTGAATGAAAACGAAAATTTTCTTGGTTCAAGAACAAAATTTTCTTAAATTTAGTCATCGTGGCACAAGATTTTTTTTTTATTCAACCAATATAATATATGTTTCTTGAAGTAAGAAATATTTTCTTAAAGTGAGAAAAATAAATATTTTGCCCCAATATATAATCAATTGTCCGAAAAGTAAAATATTCTTTGTTGAAGAATAATTTATTTTGAATCGAGATGATTTGTGACTCGAGTCAAGAATTAAAAGTACTCGACTCAATGGTAAGAAATATCTTGGCTTAAGTATTTTGTTGTGTTACGGCAAGTAAGCGTAGACGTTTGAACCAACAGCAACTGCGCTCACGGCTCAACGCAAAAATTCTCTTGAGAAAGCTAACTGTACTATACTAAAATGGCGGTAGTGTAGACTCTACATTGTACAGTGTGCTTACAGGATATGGGTAAAGTGAACGAACGTTCAGGAAATGGTCGGGTAGCATAACTGGTAAAGCTCTCGCGTGACGCCGAATCGGTCTGGGTTCGATTCCTACCATGAGCAAACAATTTATTTTTCTCAATTTGTTCATAAGCCATGTAATCGACAGTTTATTCCTTATCCCCTCTACTGCTGTATAGTGATGTTCTGAATATACGCATACACTTTCCTACTTGACAAAATTTAATATTTATATTAGGTTAAATTCACTCAAAAATATAGGTCGATATATTTTTTTAAGTAGAATCATTTATTTTTTTGAATCGAGACTACGTTTTTTTTAAGTAAAGAAAAAAAATCATCAATGGGAGAATTATATGTCTTTCGTTAAGTAAATATTTGCATGATTCAAAAAAAGTTATTTTATCAAGTGAAGATTATAATTTATTTAAATCAAAATTAAAATTTTCTCATTCCAATAGACCGTTGTCTTGAGTCGATAATGTAGTTTTCTCAAACTGAGAGTAAATGTTCTTCTGCCACGCAAAAAAAGTTCTTGGTTTGAGATGTTGATATATATTCTGACAATTTACTATACTCACCAACCAAGACAGAAAAATATCTTGTTTTGATAGTTTTTTTTACTTGGTTAGAAACAAAATAAATATTCTTAAACCAAGATTTAATGTCAAGTACCTAACATAATTCAAAATCATGATAAACATTTTCATAAAATTAAAAAAAGAAATGAATAACAAAATTTTTATGTACTTGGTGTGCTTACAAAATAAAACAAAAAAAAACATCTTTTGATTTTATTAGAAATTAATTTTAGAAGTTGATTTTGCTTGAAATAATTTAGTAAAGCACACCAAGTACATTGAAATTTTGTTATTCAATTCTTCTTTAAATTTTATGAAAATATTTTCCTTGATTTTAAATTATATTAGGTAATTGATATTTTTTCGTTTTGACGTTTTTTTTTTTTTTTATGTAAAAAATAATTTTGCACGACTCTTAATGCGAAGCATTGGTGTGCTTTACGATCGAAAAATTCAGTTTGCCTCTTTTTCGCGACTGTTTATCCTGTTTTACTCTTGTTAGTCCACGGAGCTCAACTAAGTTACACATTATCGGATAGAGAATTTAATAAGGATTAATTTTATTTTTTATACAGACCAATTTAATGTATTAAATAACTAAAAAAACATCAAAATGTGAAATAAAATTTTCCCGTCAAGCAGTAGAAAATGTGTCCGTAACCCGTAAACACAAAAACTCGAGAAAAAAGCCATTATTTTGATCACTTTTTTTTTTTTTAAATAATTTTAGGGCCGAAGAAGAAGTATGTCATAAATGGCCATCAAATTCGGCCTCGTTTAATTATAATTAATAAAATAAACTAATTTTTTGTATATCTATATATGTTTCTTACATTTACTTTCGCCACACCAGTCGCGCCTGCGAAAAGAAATACAGCTGACTATTTTTCCGAGGGAAATTTGAATTTCTAGTGTAATAGAAAGGAAAAAAAAAAAAATTGTCCTTGAAACTTTTATCGTACATTTTTTTTTTTTTTTTTTTGCAAATGAGCATTAAGAGTCGTGCACTTTTGGATTTACCAAACATTTTTTTTTACTTTTAAAAAATTTTAAACGTGTACTTGGCGCGATTTTATACAGAAAATCTGTTTTTGGTAGAATAGAGTTTATCATCTTAAAATTTTTTTGTATTTTTTTTTGAAAAGTACATTCAAAGACAAGAATTTTGAAAAAAAAAAGTTCCAATTAGTCAATTTTTGAAGAAGTTATAGCTATTTGAACAAATAAAAGCATTATTTTTGAAAAACTCATAACTTTTTTTGGGTTGGGTAAAAAAATTCGAAAACTTTCTGAAAAATGATTTTAATGGGGCAGAAAAGGAAAAAAAATTTTCAGCCAAATCGAAAGGGGTCGGGGTCAATAGTGGTCCATTTGGCGTGGAATGCCCCATATATGTGTAGATAAGTGTCAACGTTGTACTACGTCCAACAAAAAGTAAGTAAGGTACAAAATTTTTGATACGTATGAAATTGTAAATAGAAATAGAAGAGTTTTAATTTATCGGGTCATATATGTCACGTTGTGATTCTTTTAGACATAAGTTGTTTGTATTTTGAGTTTAAGATCAATAATTTACGACCAGATAGTAGTAGAAAAGATGCACGAGCATAAACCATGATGTGACCAATGTAATGCGAAAGCGGTTTCGACCGATCACCATTCTACGAAGAAAAGCGTGAAAACGGAGATTTTTTACTACAGTGGTTGTACAGGGCCGACTGGGGCCGGCTAAATACCTAAGGTTTCCTTTTCATTTATTTAGGTAACTAAGAAGAAAAAATTATAATTACCTAAATAAATGGAAAGGAAACCTGTACAACCACTGTAGTGCTCGTTGACGCCATTTTCTAGTCATTGTTGTTTTTAATATCATTATCATTATTATTGTATTTTTGTTGGAATTTAATGGTAGTGCCACGCGATTGCTGGTGGTAAGATACAAAATCATTCATAAAACTTAGTTTTTTTTTCGAGTAGAGAAATGTTGAAACTGACTTTGGTCAACATAGAAAAATTTTAAAATAGAAAAATTTTGCAACATAAATATATTTAAGAGAGTTGTGTGTTGGTAGAGTACTAAAAGTAGAAAAGTAAAAGGTACGCTTGTAACAAGTTACGGTATGAATACATGGCGCTGATTGTATGCCTGTGTGTACGCGTCGTAACGAGGAGACATTAAATTTAAATTGACGTGAACTAAAATCTGGCTTTTTGGAAGTCATGGAAGTCGTTACTGCCAAGTTCATCTACTCGGCTGTTTTAAATCAGACAGATTTATATTTTATTTTAATACGTATTTCTCAACAACAACTCATGTAAATTCTCATCATTTTATAATGTGACTTCGTTCAACAATAACATCCAATCATTTTTAATAAATTAAATAAGATAAATTTGTCGATTTTTTGTAAGTAATTATTAGTTTACTCTCTTAAATTTAAGTCACTGAATAGCCCAACTTATGATGTGTCATTGTCATAAGTTTAATACTAACCGACACAAGGTATGTGATTGAGAACATCTAAAATTGTCGTCCCAACGAAAGCTTGGGATTTTTTCCCACTACAGGAAAAAAATCCCAAGCTTTCATAGGGGCGCCTATAAATCTCTTTAAGTAGTACTTTGCACCATTTTAATCGTTACTTATTTATATGAAGCCTTATATTAATAGATTAAGGTCCTCCGTTACAGTACGTGTAAACACGTGCATAGGCGGGTTGGGGAATATAGCTTAGTAGGACCTGAAAACATCGACATGTGATGAAAACTCAGTTCTCTAAAATAGGACCGAAGACAATAGATTCTCTTTTCTCAAAATTTCAAATTATCTAAGCAGTAATAAAAAATAAATAATCTAAAGCTTATAATTTACAGCTAAAGGTTAATACAGTAATTATATGATGTGAAAGTTTCAATACCTCGCAGCTGCGGGTGGTGGTGACTCAGAGATCAGATTAAACGATCTAGGATTTAAAATAGCTGGACATAGTAATCGTAAAAATATAAATCCACTAACAACTCGTGTTCTGACAAGTCTTTCATGAGGCCATTTTGCTACAACTGCTCTTTGTAAACAGCCGCAAATGTACCTTAATGTTTTAGGGCATGCATCTGGGCTTGTGAAAATACTTAAAGTTACTTCATCTAAAACCTGAAAAAATAATCGATAATTACCAAATGTAATACGGATTACCGCAAGTAAAAAATAAAAACTCATGCATATATCTATATATTGATGTATAATGTAACGCGCTTTTTCATCACAATTATTATCCGATCTTAATTAAATTTTATGAATTAATTTAGGAATAGTGCGAGTTTGAATTTTCCCGATTTTCAAAAAAATCATATTTCGTCGATTTATTTGTAAATAATTTTGAATCCCAACACGATAGCCTATTTCTGTTAATTGCATTTGAAAGTTCGCTCAATTTCCTATAATGTTCATTATTTAGCTTGTCTATTTAACTAATTTTTCAAATTATTTTATGGCTTACAAAATTCGAAAAAAATTTTGTTTGTCAATTCTCGCAACGTCTCACCACGATGTAATTTGTAACGTCTAATTTCACTGAAGCTGGACAAAAATAATCAGAACAATAAAATACACAAAATAAACAAATTCGGGGACACAAAATCAGGCCACGTTACACTTTACCCGCCAATTGTCTTTCTCATCTCCCCCAGATCCCTATGGGCGCCAGTTGACTTTTTTTTCCCTGACATCAGTAATAATTCTAATTTTATCTTTCTTTAATTTCTACGTAATCGTAATTTTAAAATTTTGAAAAACATCATTCGATTGTTGACGCAACTACGATAGCGTTGAAAACAAACCTCCACTTTCCAGAAAACTAGGCTTTTTTGCCCAGAAGTACTTTTTCTAGAGTGTTGGCCCGCGGTTATACATAAAAAAAAAGCATACTTATTATCGACTATCAGATACTTATCGTAAATACTATCAAATATCCAATGTTGCTAAAATAATACTTACTTGTAACAAAAATTCAGCATTGCTGCAAGCATCTTCTGGGGAATCCATTTTATTCGGATTCAATTCACAGCTTTGCTTACTTTCAATTAATTTTATGATAGTGTCACGTAAGGCAGCTTTTAAGAAAGATGTGCAAATCGATTTCATATAAAGGTCCATTAATGTCGTTGTAAGACTGGCAGCCCTGAATAAAGTGGGAGTTTCATCTTCTTTATCAACCTGTAAAAATATTTACAAAACATGTAATTCATAAAATTGTAAATATTAAGAATTTATATCATTGTAATAATATAAATACTTCAGCTTGATTTAATGATCGGAGTAAATCCGCTTCTTTGCGTTCATATCGGAATATTTTTAAAAGACTACTAGCTAACGGTACTCTGTCTGAATGACAAACATCCGCTAATGCTCGGACAACATGCAATTCTGGATCCAACAAGAGTTGTTGTAAAGGACTGTACTCTTCAGGAGGCATGGCTAAATCATGCCGGTACCTATGAACAACGAATCATATAATCACAATTTTTATAACTACGATAAAAATGTATTGTGTAAAAGAATAAAAGATAACATTTAATCTTTACCGTATACGTAATCGTAATGCTCCCCATTCTCCGATTGGAGTTATACCAGAGAAAGGATACCATTCATCCATTTCTTCTCCATTTAATAAATTCGCTAATTCTACAGACACCTCTGCTACTTCGGTATCCTTACTTCGCTTTCCCTTGTTATACAATGTCAATGAGAATGTCATTACATCAGGAGGTACATCTCTGTTAAACAAATGGCATTATTTAATTAAATATATGCAACACATGATTGTAACAACCGACTATCACGATATGCAAGTCCGATAACTTTATGGGTTTACAAAATGAAAGGTAATGTTTTGAGTTTGATGAACTTAAAAATATAACTTTTATCATTTAAAAAATTACAACATACTACAAACCAGAATAACGTAAAAATAATCATTTTGTCGAACTTTTCATTTACAATGAGTTTTAATTAATTAAATAAATTGAATTAAATAAATGTTAAATAGTGTGAAGCGGAAAAATATGTGTACATGCAAACCATCATACGGAAAATTTTACGTAAAGAGTTCCAGACTTTTTTGAGAAAAATTGAGACAAGAAGGGAGTCAGGTAAGAACAAGGAAGGAACCTTATCAATAAATCATTTATAGAAAAATTAAGAAAAATAATGAGATAGCCTAATTTTCCCAACCAGACTACTAGTAACTGAGAAGCATCGGTAACGTTATTCAAATTGGAATAAAAGTAATTTTCCATGATTGACAGATTTGTAGGATAAAATAATTTTTTTTTTTTTTGCATTTAAAAACATAATGATAAATACTGATTCAGCTTTATTTCGTAGTTTTTCAAAAAATTAGGCAATTATTGAGTTGTCGTTTTTCAAAGAATTCGTTTCAAACATATAATTTTACGATAATTGTAGTAAGAAAATATTGTCGTGTATTTTATGATGGTAGCCTTGCTTAAAAAATCCGATAGATTCTTATAGCTGTATGTATAAGGCCCTATACTTAACTATGACACTTTTTATAGAACTCGTTCTTTCTTATAAAATCTGTATGGGAATTTATGAGAAACCGTGAAAAATGAATCATACATGGCCATACATGCTCCATGTATGGCCATACATGCTCCATGTATGGCCATATATGCTCCATGTATGGCCATATATGCTCCATGTATGAGCCATATTTGCCATGCATGACCATGTATGATTCATTTTTCACGAGTATATATATATATATATATAAATTTGAGCTGACTATTGCAACTTCTTATAAACAAAATGTTGTAGTGTAAAAAAAATTTGAAATGTTTTTGATATCACTAACAGCATATTGATGATTATATTTTGCTTTTTCGAAAGTGATTATATTCTTTGAACCTTACGTAGCACAACTAAACTTCGTTGTAACTGTCGGTCGCATAGCCTAGTCGTCAAAGCGTCGGTCTCTCGTACGGAAGGTCCCGGGTCCAAATCCTACTAAAGCGGGTGCGGTCATTAGTAAGTTTAACGTTTTTTCTCTGAATTAAAAATTTCCAATTCGATTAGGAATTCAATTATTCGCATATCTGATAATCTTTGCGTCGCCAAAATAAAAAAAAAAATAAATAAATAAAAAAAAAAAATTTTTTAAATTTAGTTAAAATTTCTATGCATACACAGAAAAAAAGGTTGACTTGGCCCAAGATAATTTTTGCCTTCATTTTTTTATTCTGGGGCTGAGTAATTGGATTTTTTTAATCCGAGAACATTTTCTTCGACTAATATCATAAACATATTGTATCAAGAATAATTAAATTTTAATTCAAGTTGAATAATCTTGGCTTAAGAATATTTATTTTAAGTCAAATTTATTTTGTTTCTAACCAAGTAAAAAAAACTATCAAAATAAGATATTTTTCTGTCTTGGTTGGTGAGTATAGTAAATTGTCACAATATATATCAACATCTCAAACCAAGAACTTTTTTTGCGTGACAGAAGAACATTTACTCTCAGTTTGAGAAAACTACATTATCGACTCGAGACAACCGTCTATTGGAATGAGAAAATTTCAATTTTGATTTAAATAAATTATAATCTTCACTTAATAAAATAACTTTTCTTGAATCATGCAAATATTTACTTAACGGAAGACATAAAATTCTCCCATTGATGATTTTTTTTCTTTACTTAAAAAAAACGTAGTCTCGATTCAAAAAAATAAATGACTCTACTTAAAAAAAAGGCCATTCGGCAGCCGAAATGGAAGGTAGATTTTTCAATTAATTGATATAAAAAAATAGTTTTATACATACATATCTTGTTAGTATATAGTCATGATATGAAAATAGACTCGTTTTCTAGGAGTGAGGGTAAAAAAAGACAACGATTATTATTAATAGAGAACTTCAGATAGTTGATTTGACATAACATTATACAGGTAATGTACCAAACTAACCTTCACATAAATAAAGTATTGAAAATTTAATTAGTATGAGATCATAATTGTAATCGCTGTTACCATGACAAGCCCAGTTAAAATAACAATAATACTTTCAAAATATAAAATAGCTGTGAAATTAATAGGTTATTTTGTTTACAATAAAATACACGTGACAAAATTGTATTATAATGGGAAATTCATAAGTTATGTGGAATGAAAACCATATTTTCAACATTTTTGATTTCATTAAAAACTTCAAGGGTATCAAATTATTGGAAGAAATAGTCAAATCATAAAGCTTAAGGTCATTAATGCGAGATTATTAGTCAAGCTTTTAAATACTTTTTACGGAATTTGTGTATAAATATTAGTTTTGAAGTTATATGAGCTTTAGCGTTGATTAAAAACTGATTTTTACGAAAAATCATGAAAATTTCAAACAGCCATAATTTCAAAACTATTCGAGGGATTCAGCCCATCTTCGAACCTGATCAAAGTAATCGCCTATAGAATAAGTGTAAAAAATTTCATCAAGATCCGATAAGAACTGTGGGTGCTATCGTAATGACAAGACAAGTGATAATCATGGGGAGTAGAGGTACGTTTGATACACCATAAGTAATAAAAGAAATACTTTAAATATATAAAATAGCAGTGAAATTTACAGGTTATTTTGTGCACAATGAAATACAACTGACGAAACTGGATTATAATAAGACAAGCATAAGTTATGTGGAATGAAAACCATATTTTCAACATTTTTTGATTCCATTAAAATTTTCAAGGCTATGAAATTATTGGAAGAAATGGTCAAAATATAAAGTTTGAGGTCATAAATTAAAGCTCATTAGTCACGCTTTAAAATACTTTTTGCAGAAATTATCTATGAGTTATAGTTTTAAAGTTATATGGACTTGAAAGTGATTAAAAATTGATTTTTTCGAAAAATCGTTGAAATTTCAGACAGCCATAACTTCTAAACTAATCGACCGAATCAGCCCGAATCTTCGAACTTAACCGTGGTAATCACACATAGAATAAGTGTAGGAAATTTCATTAAGATCGGATAAGAATTGTAGACGCAATCGTGTCCTCAAAAGTCGGTTCTATGACATAAATATATATATATATATATATATATATATATATATATATATATATATAAATTTTTCAACGAGTGGTATTTTTGAACTCTACTCAACTAATTATGATAGTTTATGACGAAATCCCTTGTAAAATCGACCATGAGGACAAATACAATAGTTAGATTTTTAAAAAAATTTACCTAAAAATATATCGACCTATATTTTTGAGTGAATTTAACCTAATATAAATATTAAATTTTGTCAAGTAGGAAAGTGTATGCGTATATTCAGAACATCACTATACAGCAGTAGAGGGGATAAGGAATAAACTGTCGATTACATGGATTATGAACAAATTGAGAAAAATAAATTGTTTGCTCATGATAGGAATCGAACCCAGACCGATTCGGCGTCACGCGAGAGCTTTACCAGTTATGCTACTCGACCATTTTTTGAACGGTCGTTCACTTTACCCATATCCTGTAAGCACACTGTACAATGTAGAGTTTACACTACCGCCATTTTAGTATAGTACAGTTAGCTTTCTCAAGAGAATTTTTGCGTTGAGCCGTGAGCGCAGTTGCTGTTGGTTCAAACGTCTACGCTGACTTGCCGCAACACAACAAATACTTAAGCCAAGATATTCGTTACTATTGAGTCGAGTACTTTTCATTCTTGATTCGAGTCACAAATCATCTCGATTCAAAATAAATTATTCTTCAACAAAGAATATTTTACTTTTCGGACAATTGATTATATATCGGGGCAAAATATTTATTTTTCTCACTTTAAGAAAATATTTCTTACTTCAAGAAACATATATTATATTGGTTGAATAAAAAAAAAATCTTGTGCCACGATGACTAAATTTAAGAAAATTTTGTTCTTGAACC
>OZ024709.1:8586741-8763419 GCA_964016945.1 Microplitis deprimator | reverse complement strand
TACCACGGTTAAGTTCGAAGATTCGGGCTGATTCGGTCGATTAGTTTAGAAGTTATGGCTGTCTGAAATTTCAACGATTTTTCGAAAAAATCAATTTTTAATCACTTTCAAGTCCATATAACTTTAAAACTATAACTCATAGATAATTTCTGCAAAAAGTATTTTAAAGCGTGACTAATGAGCTTTAATTTATGACCTCAAACTTTATATTTTGACCATTTCTTCCAATAATTTCATAGCCTTGAAAATTTTAATGGAATCAAAAAATGTTGAAAATATGGTTTTCATTCCACATAACTTATGCTTGTCTTATTATAATCCAGTTTCGTCAGTTGTATTTCATTGTGCACAAAATAACCTGTAAATTTCACTGCTATTTTATATATTTAAAGTATTTCTTTTATTACTTATGGTGTATCAAACGTACCTCTACTCCCCATGATTATCACTTGTCTTGTCATTACGATAGCACCCACAGTTCTTATCGGATCTTGATGAAATTTTTTACACTTATTCTATAGGCGATTACTTTGATCAGGTTCGAAGATGGGCTGAATCCCTCGAATAGTTTTGAAATTATGGCTGTTTGAAATTTTCATGATTTTTCGTAAAAATCAGTTTTTAATCAACGCTAAAGCTCATATAACTTCAAAACTAATATTTATACACAAATTCCGTAAAAAGTATTTAAAAGCTTGACTAATAATCTCGCATTAATGACCTTAAGCTTTATGATTTGACTATTTCTTCCAATAATTTGATACCCTTGAACTTTTTAATGAAATCAAAAATGTTGAAAATATGGTTTTCATTCCACATAACTTATGAATTTCCCATTATAATACAATTTTGTCACGTGTATTTTATTGTAAACAAAATAACCTATTAATTTCACAGCTATTTTATATTTTGAAAGTATTATTGTTATTTTAACTGGGCTTGTCATGGTAACAGCGATTACAATTATGATCTCATACTAATTAAATTTTCAATACTTTATTTATGTGAAGGTTAGTTTGGTACATTACCTGTATAATGTTATGTCAAATCAACTATCTGAAGTTCTCTATTAATAATAATCGTTGTCTTTTTTTACCCTCACTCCTAGAAAACGAGTCTATTTTCATAACATGACTATACACTAACAAGATATGTATGTATAAAACTATTTTTTTATATCAATTAATTGAAAAATCTACCTTCTATTTCGGCTGCCGAATGGCTTTTTTTTTCTGTGTAGTCATATCAAGTCATATATGGCTGTATCAAGCTATGTATAGCCATACATGGCCATGTATGATCATATATAGCCATACATGGTCATATATGGCCATGCCTGGCCAATTTTCATACATGGCCACGCATGGAGCATTCATACATGGCCATGTATAATTCATTTTTCACGGGTAATTTATTGGATTCTATGAGGTTTCTAAACAGAGAGAAATGATACCACATGAAAAATCTGAAAACCAGTTGACACTGTGAGCCAGTTTCAAAATTTTTTGCGGTTTTCGAGTTTCTTAAATTTGAAAAAATTATCGCAACTACACGGTGAAAAATTTATTATGGGCGCATATTATCTGTGAACTATAATGATACTTTGTAGAAATTTACAATGGAAATACACTAAAGTCGTATTGTACTAGTGATTATTTGTAATGACCCATAGTAAATTTAGAAATCTCATCTATTAATAAATAAAAAATAAAATTTTGCTATAAATAAAAATTAAAAATTATTAGTATTCTTAGTGATTTTTACTACAGAACCATAGTAAAATTGATGGTTTATTACATTTTAATATGAGAATTTACTTTCTTTCGCAATGTCCCATAGTAAATTGAAATTTTCTGATTTGGTGACATTAGAGCACTACCTCTCCGCTTCGCGTTCGAGGTGTGCAATACATTCTGATAGTAGAAATTGATTCAACTTAATACATACGGAAGATTCCTACAGCAATTCTATATTTTTTTTATATATCTAACCTCAAATTACTATGGCAGCTAGCAAATTTGAAAAGTCTACCATAGTAAACCAATGCACGTAACTTCGACGCACGCTCTTCTTTGTTACTCACGAGCCTCACAAGTTGTGGATAGAGACGCGAGTGAATGTGTCATAAAATTTTGTGGACATAAATACAAATTTTCTCAACAATAATTGTATTCTACTTAAATAGTCATAGAATTTTTCAATTATTATATAAAACGTTAGTAACAAAATTTATTTAAATAAAATTACACTTTATTTATAGGAGGCTAGATTAGTAAATTAACTTGACTAGGATCCAAACATTATTTACACTTAGGGGCAGTTTCTCAAACCACGTTTATTTTTATCCAGGCTTAAATTAATATTGTTAGTATATCTATATATTAATAATATATAGATATACTAGCAGTAACATTAAATCCCGGATTAAAAATAAACCCGATTTAAAAAACTGGCCCTTAAAAAAAATTACAATTTCTATTGTAATAATAAAAAAGGTGCTACAGTTCATTTTACTATGGTGCATTTTATTTTTTGTAGTGGTCTATAGTTAACTTCACTACCAACTTAATTTACTATGGGCTGTCGTAGAATTCAGTAGTGAGTAAATATAGTTCACTGGTAATATGTTACATAGTAAAACTCAGTGTGCAGGGGAAGTAAAAAGTAATGTAAAATTTTCACCGTGTAGATTATCAAGCTCAGCTAGCTCAAAAACACTTTTCCGTGCATTGGTTTTATAGAACTCTTCGAGCTCAAAAAAAGTAATGCCTTGCTTTAATATCCAACAAGTCGAAAAAATCACTAATAATTTAAAAAATCAGAAAAATTGTTATTTTTTGCATTTTTCTTCACCGATATCTTTGGAACTAATCAACCGATTTTGATGTTCGATGCGGCATACGACACAGTTTTTCGCCCCTCTTAAAAAAATCTGATAGATCCTCATAGTTGTGTGTATAAGACTTACACTTAACTATATCACTTCTCATAGAACTATTTCATTCTTATAAAATCTCTATGGGATTTTATGAGAATTTGTTGGATTCTACAAAATTTTCTAAACATGACGGCCGTTGGGGTTTCAAGAATTGTAAAATCGATCAGTTTAACAATTCTGATGTTATTAAAACAAAAAAATTTTTTCATTAACGATATCTCTCAAACCAATGATTAGATTTGTTGATTACCCTAATTAATAAATAAAAATAATTTACTCCATGCTAAGTGTATATCTATATATTACTCGATTCAAATTGTTTTAAATCATTTCAAATTGTTTTGAATCATTTCAAATAATTTTTCTTAACCAGGGTAAGGCGACATTCGCTGTGAATTTTAGAATATTATTTTTGCAATAGCATAACACGCACTGTATACCGATCAAATGCAATTTTTCACAAAATCTATGTTAAAGTCGGCGTTTCGAAGTTCTAAGAAACTGTTCTATTTTCGGAGTAAACGAGTGTCTGTCAGCCTGTCTATGTATATGCGTGTGTGTGTCAAATATGTCAAAAATTATACTACATTTTCTTCATAAACAGTTTCTTGTAATCTTATTCTACATTTGAAGATAATGATTTAGTACAATTGTGAGCTCTTAATATCAATTTTAAGAAATGGAACAACGTCGTTGAAGTTTTCTCATGCTAAAAACATGTAAATCGCGATTTTTTTTCTTTTTATTGAATAAAACTCAGTCCTATATTAACGTATCTTATTGGTTCCAAGTTTTATTAAAAGAGAACTGTAGGCTCTTTAAAAAAGCCTATATGCACTTAACAGTACCTTCAACTACAGCCCGCGTGAAGGCTTTTAAAGTTTGATTTCCTATGAAATTGATGGTTTTTTGTTGTTAACTTGTAAACGGTTGACTTTTAGAAAAATAAGTATAGAATATTTTATGTGGGAAATTTAGTTTTCTTCAAAAAAGTTTATACTAGTTGAGTATCTAAGATCAATATTTGAAGAGATATGTAAACTTTTAAAAATTTAAATTCAAAATTGTAGCAAAAAATTAAAAATTTTTATGCGTGATTTTCACTTATAAAAGCGATTTTGAATGAAAACGAATAAAATTTTCTGAACAAAAATAATTAATATTAAAAGGTGACTTTACGTAAAGAAGCATATGATTCTTTCTCGTATGCTTTGTTAAAAATATTATATAATTTGACTTTTAATCAAAAAATCCTTCATTTTCGGTTTTAACCCTTCCTTACATGCGCTATGCGGCGATTCCCCGCACAAAACTACTCAACCTAATAGAGCTGGCGTAAATACGAGTGAGACACTGGAGAAAGCGCGTGTAACGGAGGGTTAAAATTGGTCGCAAGTGATCAGAACACGTTATTTCTAAAGAAATTTACATTTAACTGCAAATAAATAAAGAGCATTACCGAAATTTTAAAACTTGGTAAAAGATAATTTTTTAGAAATAAAATGGTCTGCAGAAAAAGCCCTATGACATTTTGTGATGAAATTGATATTTTCGTTGGAAACGTTAAATAATAATGAAATTTACCCTAAATTTAAATTTGACATTGAGTAACTTTTAAAAGAGTAAACTTATCGAAAAATTATAAAAGACCTTTTTTGTAGAGCTTTCAATTTCCAACAAGATTATGTATTAGCCTTTCCGGTATAATCCGTATTTTATATCAATGGTGTATATGATATTCAAGTATAATAAGTATTAGGGTGTTTCATATTTAGGCGATATTTTTTTTTTATGTCCTACCTGAAAAACTAATAACATAGAAAAAAAAATTTTTTTCCCGCTTAAAAACAAATGCTAAGTCAATTAGGGGCTTAGCGCATCGAAAAATTAAATTTCCTATTTAAATAGCATGTTAAATTCCCTACGAAAATGTATGCTGGGCTTCTCTGTACAATGAGCCATTGCCGAAGTAAAAAATTCCAATCTAAAAAAATTTTTGGTTTCCTATGTTATTTAAATGGGAAATCAAATTTTTCGATGCGCTAAGCCCCTAATTGACTTAGAATTTTTTTATTTAAGCAGGAATATTTTTTTTTTCTATAAATTATTAGTTTTTCAGGTAGGAAAGAAAAAAAATATCGCCTAAATATGAAACACCCTCGTAAGTATAGAGAACAAAATGTTATTAAATTAGCAAACGTCGAATTTTCTAAAAATTTGTTTGTTAAATCTTTAGGGTCTAAAAATGAAGGCTACCATAGTATGAGTCATTATTTTTTTTTAACTTACGAATTAATGAATTATGATCGATAAGATCAATCGTTTTTATCGAATTTACTAATGTGCAATAATTATCTAAACTCATTATTATTATTAAGGTAAAAAACCTAGTACCCGATCAGGGAACGAGTGTCCGATCACTCCGTGTATTTGTATATCTATATTTAGTAAAATTTAGTAAATATAGATTTACAAATACATGAGTGATCGGGTACTAGTTCCCTGATCGGGTACTGGGTCTCTTACCTTAGTGATCTATTTCTTTTAAATAAAATTCATAACTTTTGAAAGTGGATTTGACTACTGCACATAGAGGAACGATATCATGCGCAAACATAAGCTCGAACGTGTACTTGACACGAGGCACTACTAGTTCTCTGGATGCTTCATTTTAAAGTACTTAGAAGGGTAAAGAAATAACTAAGCATAAGTAAAATAGCCGAAAATTTTATAGCAATCGCAAAGTTCTCTCAACCCAGCCGCGCGTGTTATGTGCAATATTTAAAAAATAATTCCGTACATACTCTAATAAGAATTCTTCGTCCCATAATGGATGTAAGCAAGTTTTAACTTTTGTACGTGCCACTTTTACGTTGTTTAGCGCCACTATGATGAATGGATTTGGAACTAATTTATAGGGAAGTCTGTGAGCATCCAAAATATGCAGATGAAGTGATCGTAATTCACGTAAACGTGCGACTTTAGGTGCACGCGATAATTGTGATACACAGAGAGGTTTCAATGCATTTATCCAATCTTGCGCACTTTCAGAATTAGGTGCAGCTAAATATGTAATAGTCGCTAAACAAGGAAGAGCACGTTCAACCAGTTGAAAGCAATGAGGTCTATCAAATACGCTATCGTGAACCTGAAAAAAAACCAAGAGAGATATTAATGTTTATTTTGTTACTCTCAAGTAAATAAGGTATTTACATGTTTGGGAATAAACATAAAACTGAGCACAATATTATTATAATGAAATGAAAAATAAATTACATTTCTTTTATTACTTTGATTTATTAATGGAAATATTTAAAGTAAGAGTATGATCTATTTGAACTACTTTTTCTGTCAATTATTTTATGTATTATAAAATATATTATTTCCGGTGAAAAATAAATATTTTTTGCGAAGTGGAATTTCTTCAGCGACGTATTAATCAAAAAATCCAGCGTAACAAAAAAACGGAAAGTATTTTAAAAACAGAAATATAAGTATATTATTGGGCATGGAAAACAGGGTAATGCAGAAAAAAGTTGGGAAAAGTATAATGTAGAATGTATTTATGCATGTGAGTACGAAATCTAGAGGTGTAAGGAATAAAATGCAACAGGGATTACGCAAACTAAAATGAACATATCTATCCTTCATACATTCAACACTACTACCCAAGTAACACATGCTTGAGCAAGATTCTGGTGCCAGCTAGCTGGCGGATCTGATTTTACGGTATTTTTCAGTATCACTACCGTAGTTTACGGTAATGCCACCGTAATCAAGTACAGTAATTCTACGGTGAGTTCCGGAAAACTACGGTAGATTCCGCGGAATTTTCCGTGATTTCCGCAGATTTTATTGTATAAATAAGCCCAGAAGATAATTTTATAGGGAATTAAACGCTCTACAAAAAAAGTCTCTTATTATTTTTTGATAAATTTATCTGTTTGAAAGTTACTGGAGCGTGAAGTCCAATTTATAGGAAGCTTCGAGATCTTTCTCCTTTTTCGGTGAAACTATCAGACTTATCACGAAATGTTGTAAAATCTTTTTTTTTGAGAATTCTATTCATTAAAAATTATCTCCGATAAAGTTCTTTGAAATCCCGCATTGTTTTCTAGCTATTTCCGTTTTACTGTCAAGCTCTTAAAAAAATTAGTGTTCTGATCTATTTTAAGAGCTTGACATGAAAATGGAAATAACTTGGAAATAATGCGGAGTCTTAAAACACTTTATTAAAGATAATTTTTAAAAAATTAAATTGTGCACAAAAAAGACACCAGCATTTTGTGATAAGCCGGATAGTTTCGCCGGAAAAGTAAAAAAATCTAGAAATTTGCCATAAATCTGACTTTCGTAAGTTTAGAATAAATTAATTTATTAGATAAATTAAAATTTAAGTTAAGAATCAGATAATTCTTGTAAATAGCACGCAATAAATGGAATTTAATTATTTTTCCTGCTAACTTATTCCAACAACGCTACACTTAACCAATACACTTAGCATGTCATAAACAAAAATTAAAATGATTATAATAATCACTTGTTAAGCATATTCTCACGTAAAAGATGTAAAAAATCACAATATAAATTTGTATGTTTCAATTATTTGGAATCAATTGATTTATCATTTATATCCACAATGATAATTAATCATTAATGTAACGCTTATAAAATGAACAGGAGACACTGCACAGAAAATCTAATGGCTGATTCTCAGGCGAGGGAGCGAGCTTCAGCTTCTCACACGAGGGAGCATGTTTCAGCTGTCTTAAAATAGCCCGACGAATTCAAATGTATGAAACTTAAAAGAAAGAAAAACTTTAAAAAATAGTTTTCTGATTGATTTTACGAGCTTGACATTAAAATGAAAATAACTAGAAAACAATGCAGAATATCGAAAAACTGTATTCGTAATAATTTGGAAGGAATAAAATTACCTCCAGAAAAATTTCTATGACATTTTGTGATAAGACTGATAGATTCACCGGAAAAATAAAAAGATCTCAAAATTTACTATAAATTTGACTTTAAGCTCAAATAACTTTTGAACAGTTGGATTTATCAAAAAATGATAGGAGACTTTTTTTTGTAGAGCGTTTAATTTCCTACAACCATATTAATCGTGCATAAAAATCCGTTGATTGGTTTATGAGCTAGAAAATTCTAAAAAAAAATTTGTTTTCCCGTGGTATTTAAATAAAAAATATAAAAATGGATTGAGGCAAACCTTGTTATTATTATTAAAAGCTCGGATTGGAACAAAAATTTTTATATTTAGGTATACTTTCAATTTTTGGATACCAAAAAAAAAATTTTTTTTTTCGAAACACCCTTATATATGTATATTAAGGTGTGTCAAAAAAAAATGATTTTTTTTTTTAGCTCTCATAGTCTCAAAAGTTTCTTTCGGACCTAAAAAAAAATCCTCCTAAAAAATCAGTTCGATATCTCGGAAATTGAGCTGGCGGTTTACAAGTTCACACAGTAAAAAACGAATCGTCAAAGTGTAAAAAAAAGCGTATGTTCAAATTCTGAGTGTCAAATTTTCAACACTTTTGTGTGTCAATTTAACATACAATATTTATCTTGTTTCAACTGTCACAATCGATTGATTTCTTAACACACAAAAATGTTATTTTATACGAAAGTAACACTTTTTATATGTTACTGTAAAATCAACACACAAAATATGTTAAAAATAATCTCGACCGAAACAAAAGAATTCTCGGAAAATTTCAAGTAAAAATGACACTTCTTGTGTGTAAACTTAACATACAATTTGTGTAAATTTGTCAAACTTTGTCAATAAAAATTTACATATAAATCTAATAACGATGAGTTTTTATTAATAACAAATCTTAAATTTTATTGGATTAATTTTGAGAACATTTTAAGAAAATAATAATCAATGATTGTATTATATATATACATATATATATATATATATATATATATATATATATATATATATATATATATATATATATATATATATATATATTGAACAATACATGATATTATTATTATTATTATTATTATTATTATTATATTATTTTTACTAATATAACCGTTATTTCTAATATTTCGCTGTTAAAGAATCAATTGTCTACAGTTGTTTAATTGATTTTAACTTTACATTAAATAATGTAAAAAATACTTTTGAGAAGTGTCCAAGTAACACAAAAGCGTATGTCAAATTCAACACTATTCAAGTGTTGCAAATAACATATGAGTGTGTGTTTAAACTGAAGGTTACGTTTTCGAGAATTTTGACACTCATAACGTGTTATTTTTAACATACACGAGTGTAAATTTCTCAAAACAAACGACGTACGTTGAAATAACATATAAATAAGTGTCAATCGATCGTTTTACACACGAAAGTGTCAATTTTGACAAATCCTTTTCTACTGTGCATTTTTCCATTTAAAATACATATAAAAATTTTTTTTTTTAGTTTTTCGAGGAAAAATCGAAGAAAAAATTTTTTTTTAATTTTGAATTTTATACCCTCGTAGGAAATTAAATTCCCTACAAAAATGTCGTAAATAGTCATGGTCGTAACGACAATATAAAAAAAGTTACCAAAGTTACCAAATATAAAAGTCCCCAAAGTTCGAAAAAAAATAATTTTTTTTTACGTATAATTATTGTTTTTACTTTTTCGTTATTAATTAGAGGTATTTTTTTCTTCTAATTTTAATTTGCAATCTTCTATATCAAATCTACTTTTTATAACATTTTTGTAGGGAATTTAATTTATTATAAGAGTATGAAATTCAAAATTAAAAAAAAATTTTTTACATGTATTTTAAATGGGAAAATAAACTTGTAAACCGTCAGCTCAATTTCCGATACATCTAACTGATTTTTTAGGAGGATTTTTTTTTTAGATCCGAAAGAAACTTTTGAGACTATAAGACTAAAAAAAAAAAATCATTTTTTTTGACACACCCTAATATATATACGCATCATTTATATGGTGTAACAACGCATGCGTATAGTTTACTCTTCAAAAAAGAATGGTGAAAAATGTTAGTACATCAATTTTTTTTGCCTATTTTTTCTCACAGCATTTCCAATTTAATTCATACATGAATTGTAGTAGATTTTCTAAGATATGTTTCCTATTTGTTGGTAGTTTCTAGCCATTTTTCCTGGCCTTTTATTTTCGAGTCCCAGGTGGTAAAAGTTATTAAATTGAAGTAAAACTTTAGGTACTTGCCAAATTTACAGAAATACTTTTAGAAAACTGTATTCTACGGTGGCAAACGAAAAATTTACGGTAAGAATACGGTAGGCTTACCGTAAAAGAATTCTATACCCATTTCGGAATTTTTGCGGTAGAATACCGTAACATACTGTAATTTCACGTGAAAATTCGGTGTCTTACCGTATTTCAGGTCCGCCAGGGAGTGCTTGAAGCGAAATCCTTAGTCACTAGTGTCTTTTTCTTCGTATGGGCCTTGCGCAATATCATGTAGCAAGAAATCGTCATCAAGATTTGTGCATGACTTGCTCAAGGCATTTTACACAAGAATATTGAAGATATCTTAGATACGATGCAGTTAAAAAGTTTCAGACGCATTTCTCGCACCAGTAACTTACGGCAGGTACTTAAGTAAGCCATGCGCAACTATTTTCGACTATAGTCTTCCTTCAGCATTGAGCTATAATCTGGCATTAATGTCTTGTGTAAGGTTTGCATTAGACTTGCTATTGAAAATGTCACTACATCTGTAGAAAACAATTTTCATGTAAACGTTTTGGCATCGTGTATGTTAGCCCCTCGGTGAAAAGAAGATTCTGCATGCAAACGAATGACCACAGATGTTTGCCACGGTTACTTATGTACTTTGGGTCAAGGATTACGAAAAACATGGTTGTTTGTTCATTAGTTATATAAATGATTGCTATTAACAATTTTACGGTTCAAATAGTCATAACGAGGCGTTAACGAAGCGTCGTTCCACCAAGCGCTGATTCGACGAGAATATTTATTCGAAAAAAAATATTTGGAAAACAATAATACACGAAAAAGTATAGAAACCAGTTGACCCTGCACGCCAGCCCTAAAACTTACCGTTGTTTTATAACTCCTGCAGCTCAAGAACATTATTCTAGATACATTTCTGAGCTCAAAAATACTCAGAAATATATTAGTATTTTAGAGGTCGTTCCCTATCCAAAAATTCCCATAGAATCCACTCAACTGCGACAAAAACCGCATAGAATCCTATAGGCTCTATTGGTTTCTATGCGGTTTTTGTCGCAGTTGAGTGGATTCTATGGGAACTTTTGGATAGGGTTGAGCTCGAAAAAAGTTGTATCTTGTTTGACACTATGAAAATTCAAGAAATTGAAAATAATTATAAAACAAGCGATTTTTTAATTTTTTTGTCCATAACTTTTTTTTGTTCCCTGACACATTATTTGAATACATCAAACTTTTCGATCAATTTTGTAAGTCTCGTTTTTTGTCATATCTCGCGCGCGCGAGAGTGTGTATATGTGATAAATAACTACTAAACAGATCGACCGAATGAAATTTTTAATATGTAATTTAAAAGGAGTTTTCAATAATTAGATTTCGTAAGAATTCAAGCTCCGTCACGCTGGAACTCGACTTTAGAATTTTTAATTTTAATTCTTGCTACAATGATCTACAAATGATGCTTATTAATGCAGTAAACTTTAATTTCTTGTAGTTTGAAAACTGACCGAGAAAAAGCAATACATAGAGTGCTAGGTCTCAGATAATGTTTAAATCGAAAAGAAGATACTGTCTTATATTCGAAATCGTTTTTAGATTCATGCAGTACCGAAAGTAAAAGCTAAAATAAACAAAAATATTATTAAGCCGTACAAACTATAGATGAAAAACGTATTAAACGCATGCGACTGTTGACTTAAAAACTACAAACCACAAAAATGTTTGTAGCAACATTAATTCGTTTGTAGTATCTGCGAGAGTCCAATAATTACTGGTTTGAAGGCAAAATCAAGGCTACGGTAACGATTCAAGTTATGAAGAATCTGTCACATATTCAAAATCATTTGTAGATTTATGTAGCAACAGTATTTCGTGCAAAGTGTTTATGTTGGAGTTGGCGAGTGTATAAATAAATGTGTATATAGGTATGCGCTCTTGTGTGTGTGTGTGTGTGTGTGTGTGTTAGAACAGTATATGAATTGCTAAATATACGTTTATATGCATAAATATTTTGGTGTGGATATTTGCACGTATGTATGTTTTGTCTATGTTTGTGTGTAACAATATATGGGTGGCTGAGTGTACGTGTTTGTATAGTATATGTCGGTTTGAACGCATGTGTGTATGTATTGGTGTAAGTATGTATGTACGTGTTAGTAAAAAAGTATGTGGACCTTCGTAAGTAAGTAAGAATATGGGTATCTGTGTATGTAAGTGTCCACGTACGTACCGTCCTCTTCGTGAGTTCTGGGACCATTACCCAACCGAAACAGATGCCACCTGTAAAATGCCATGGTGCTTATTGCCTAAGTGTGGGTTCTGCGTCGGGAAAGCTAACAGGTATCGATGCGACGGGCTAGGCGAATCCATGCTGATTGTCTAATAACCAGGTGGATACAAGCCCCTATGGCCCGTACACTATTATTATCACAATGTGTGTGATAAAAGCACTTGTGGGACATGACGGACGGCAACTTACCATAATTGCCGTTCCAGTCCTAAGTGCTTATAATGTGGAAGAAACCCTTTTAGGGTACTGAAGAGAAGCTGCGTCTCACCACTTATCTGCAGCCTGTAGACCAATACGGAGAATTGGTACCATGGGGAGCCCATTCCCAGCCCCACTTCAACTAGAGTCTCTCTATTTCCCGAGATGGGAGGAGTGATGGGCCGAAGTGAGGTTGGATTCGTGGTGGCCGGTGATGAGGCACCCACATGCTTTGCATGCCTAAAGGGTTAACGCTAATGTAAGCTTATGCTCACATTTCGCTTTTATAATATATGGTAGAGATAGGGTTTAACGCAGCGCGAGCATGTCCGAAAGGGCGAGGTATCGGCCTCCCGTCAAACGGAGGTGGACTTCGGTCCCGTTACATTAATTTTTTTTTTTTTAACCTGCGAACGATGCTGATAAACTTAGTGAGCTTTAATTTTTTGTAGTATGAAAAGTGACTCAGAAAAAGCTACTTATACGGTTTGAGGTCTCAGACAATATTACAATCCTACCAAAAACAGATTCTCTGTATAAAATCGCGCCAAGTACACGTTTAATATTTTTTACAATTAAAAAAAGATTCTTCTTACAAAAAAAAAATAAATCAAATCGAAAAAATACCAAGTACCTAATGTAATTCGAAATCATGGAAAACATTTTCATAGAATTAAAAAAAAAAATTTCAATGTTCTTGGTGTGCGTTACTAAATTTATTCAAGCAAAATTAATTTCTAGAATTCATTTCGCATATAAATTATTTTCTTATAAAATTGAATGATATTCTTTTTTTTTTTCAGTTTAAAGGCACACCAAGTACATTTAAATTTATTTTTTTCAATTTTTTTTTTCAATTCTACGAAAATGTTTTCCATGATTTCGAATTACATTAGGTACTTGGTATTTTTTCGATTTGATTTATTTTTTTTTGTAAGAAGAATCTTTTTTTAATTGTAAAAAATTTTAAACGTGTACTTGGCGCGATTTTATACAGAGAATCTGTTTTTGGTAGGATTTGTCTTTTTTTTGTCGTGTTGATTATTAATGATTTTAATATACATTATTAAAAATCTATTTATAATTGAAGACAAGTGAGCCTATATTGTTTATAGTATTATTTTGTAGAAACAATAAAATTCTTTGTTAACAATTGTAGTAATTTTTTACTGCTAAATATCATAGCTTGATTAATTCATTTTTAAAAGACAAAGAGCTACAGTTGTTTAACAACAGTTCCCTTTAAAGTTAACGTCAAATACATCTGTCAACGTCGGATTTTTCTGTTAGTAATTTAAAACATCAAATGGCTTAGTAATTTGACCTCCCAGCACCTTCCACCTATTACAACTAGCATATGGGACTAACTACTTACCCTCTGACCCAATGGAATGCTTTTTTTTCAGAATTTCAATGGATTATATAGGGGAGAGGGGGGCAAAAGGGGGTAGGGTAGGCAAAACGGGGTACCCCCAAAATTTGGTGAAAAAAAAAAATTTTTTTTTTTTCGTCTAATTACTGTATATCCGATGTATTTGCGCATTTTAAGCCTTACGCATGACACCTGGGACAAAATGGGCCAGCCGAAAAATCGAAAAAATGATTCTTTCAAATTTTTATCGTCAAATTAAAAAAAATTTAATATATTTCCGCATTTTTAGCCCTACCCATAACACCTGGAGCAAAATGGACCAGCCCAAAGTTTTGAAAAATGATTCTTTCATATTTTTATCGTCAAATTAAAAAAAAATTAATATGTTAATTCATTTTTCGACTTATTTTCTATAGCTGGGGCAAGTTGGGCCACTAAAAATATTCGGAAATAATATTTTATTTTTTAATTGATAACAATGCAATTAAAAAAAAAAAATTATCATTTTTTGGAGGGGGGCCTCTTTGCCCCACAAAATAATTTTTTTCTGCCTTCGTATCCTCCAATGTTGTAAAATGTAATTTTTCTTTATGTATTTTACATAAAAAAAAATTTAATTTAATGACATTTGATCAATTTTCAGAATTTTTTTTTTTCAACTTTTTTTAAGGGTACCCCATTTTGCCCGCCAAAAATAAAAATTTTATTTTATAACGGTAGCTATAAATTTTGTCTATTAACCTTCAATGTCATTAAAAACAAAAAGATTCGGCGTATTTTAGTCATCGAAAACTTAGTATTTCCATAGGTACCCCCTTTTGCCCCCCCCCCCCCCCTCCCCGATATAGTAGACTGGGCCAAAAAAATCGGCTATTTTTTTCTCTTTCGATACTGTGAAAATATTATTCCTGGTGACCAAAAAAAATTATTGTGCAAGTTTGAGCCCTTAATATTGCTATTAACAGGTGTATCGTTACGACTAAGATTTTTGAAAGAAATTTCATTTCTTACTCAAAACTTGTAAATTACCTTTCTGAAAAATTTGATCAATGTATATTTTTAAAGGAAATTAAATTCCCTACAAAAAATTTCTCTCAGTAAATTGTCGTAAAACGAGCCGTTTCCTTGTAACCGTGCCTTAAACATTAATTTGTTTTTTAAATTCTTTATTTCTACTTTGGATCTTTGTAACTACTAGAAATATTAAAATGCTTTTTAGTCAAGATATATATTCTTGATGTAAATTTAATGCTCTACAAAAAAGGTCTCTTAACATTTTTTGCTAATCTCACTCCTTCGAAAGTTATCCAAGGTTAAAGTTGAGTCAAAACGACTTCAATAACCTGAATAACTTTAGAAGGAGTGAATTTAGCAAAAAATGTTAAGAGACCTTTTTTGTAGAGCATTAAATTTACTTCAAGATATATATTCTTGAATAGAAAAAATTTTAATATTTCTAGTAGTTACAAAAATCCAAAATAGAAACAAAGAATTTAAAAAACAAATCAATGTTTAAGGCACGGTGACGAGGAAACGGCTCGTTTGACGTCAATTTACTAAGAGAGTTTTTTCGTAGGGAATTTAATTTCCTTTAAAAATATACATTGCTCAAATTTTTCAGATAAATAATTTACGAGTTTTGGGTAAGAAATGAAATTTCTCTCAAAAAACTTAAAGTCGTAACGATACACCTGTTAATATCAATATTAAGGGCTCAAACTCGCACAATAATTTTTTTTGCTCACCAGGAATAATATTTTCACAGTATCGAAAGAAAAAAAAAGTAGTCGATTTTTTGGCCCAGTCTGATATATATATATATATATAAATATAAAGAATTAAGAATAAGAAACGAATAAAAAATAAATGTTACTTATAACTGAATATCATATCACAGGGACTTAACTATCATTGTAAATATATATATATATATATATATATATATATACTGAATCATGGCATTTCTTATAACTTTTTATTCTCTGGCAGTGCCCTTTTCGCATGAAAAAATTTATAAAAGTGTCTAAATTGGGGGTGCTATAGTATATGCTGGCCTAATTTCATTATTTGAATTAGTTCTCATAACTAAAATGAATAAATTTTTATAATTTTAAGACGAACAATCAATTATCTTTCGAATAGAGAAGGAATTTTCTAAAAATTTATTATTTTAAAAAAGTTTTTAATAATGAGAGCTAAAAAGAGCCAAAAACCACTATGTCTACGGTATAGATACACGGTAGGCTCGCGCCATGACACTTCACACATATACATGTGTTTGAACGTGTACTTGGCGCGAGATACTACCGTGTCTCCTGAACACGGTAGGCTCGCGCCATGACACTTCACACATATACATGTGTTTGAACGTGTACTTGGCGCGAGACACTACCGTGTCTCCTGATTGAAAATCAGTAACTAAAGCACGTTTATATTTGTTAGTAGTTCAATGTAGTTCCGAATGTAAAAGCTAAAATGGACTTGAATATTGGGAAGCCGTGTAAGCCATAGATAGAGAACTTATTTGGCATATGTTAAGACAATGTGAATGCTCTTCGTCGTCCTCAGCCTTGCGGTTCCCGTTTTTCTCCGTCTCGTTGCCGTCTGAATTTATGCGTCATAGTGCCGTGGATACATGACTCGTTTTCATGTCGACGCATGTCCGTAGGGGTAAAGTGGGGACAGAGTTCAGAGGCGAGTCCCAAGCCCTTAATTATCGGTCAATCACTTCGATCCTGGATCAATTAGCAATAAGTCGCATCGCTTATTCATTATTATAAAATACTAGCAATTTACTTGCGATTCGGTACATTACTGGCAATTCTCTTGCCATTATATTTGACTGTTTAGTCATTAATTATTATAAATAGAGTTAAATAAATTAAAAACATTACTGTACGTTACCGGCGATATACTCGCGATCTAGATAATTGTTAAAAGCTAATAATAAATTCAGTGCAGTAACTGCGTTATTTCACGTGGAGAGATATTATATATTTAGCGTATACCAGGTCGATTCTGATATTGTATCTTGCGGAAACGTTCATAGTAAGTAACTGAATTTTATTATAATTGGCAATAAACTTGTATTTTCTAATTAATTCCCTTTACTCTATCTATCACTATTTATCTTATTTATATCCTATTTTACTGGTAAGAATTATTAAATAGTTAATTGAAAAGTATGATTAATTAAGTAAGAATTGATAAGTCAATCAACAATAAGAAAATAATTTATAAGTAATAGGCCGTGAGGTAAGTTAGTAAGTTTTTAACATACGTTGCCGTGTTTGAATAAGTGCGGGTCTTTGCTTTGCAAGAACCCCAGCCCACTGCTCTGTCCAAGTAAAATAAAAATTTGTTAGAGGCCAGCCTAAGCCAGGGTTCAACCCACGAATTCTGGTGGCTGCTGGTAAAAATCGCGAAGACAAAAAGCGATTTGTTTCAATGTTAATATGAACGTTAAAACTATAAACTACAAAAATATTTGTAGAACGTTAAATCGTTAGTAGTGTCTACAAGGGCCTAGTAATAACTGATTTAAGGCGGAAATAATTGGCACTGTAATAGTTGGAGTTATAAAGTTGCTGTCACATATTCAGAATCGTTTGTAGTTTTATGCAGACACAGTATCTTGTACTAAACGCTTATGGCAGATTCCGGCGAATTTGTGTGTGTGTGTTTGTGTTAAATTTTTTAGCAAATCTTTTAAGCATACTTATAATATTTTATATTATCGAGCTTCGTAACGTATGGTTGATTCTCTTGTTTGGAAGTAATATCTGTATGTCACAGCTCCAATTAGATTCATTTTAATTTGATTGTAATTTATTATGATTGTAATTTATTATTTTTAGCGATTAACTTCGTGAATCCCTCTACGGGTTCCGAACAGAATTCGGGGTTCTGGCTTTTACCGACTCTAAAAACTATTGTCTCCTTTACGTCATTAATTACCTCATGAAGTAGTATGTAGTAAAATGGTCTTCCGAGAAAAAAATTGACATGTACGTTGTATCAAGAAAAATTCGAAATAGATTTACTTAATACATAAAATCATAACAATGATTCTAAAGTTAACACACACATATATATGTATATATATATATATATATATATATATATATATATATATATATATATATATATACTGATAAAAAGAAACCTTTGAGTCAACTTGGTTTGAGTTGAACCAAATACGCCACGACTTCAAGTACACAGAAAAAGAAAATAGTAGTGGCTACTCTCTGGGATAGTACTGAGTACTTTCCGAAAAAAAACTGTATGCTATCTAGATTACATCCACTACTACCTAGACTATATCCATTACTGCCCGGGATAGTACTCAGTACTATCCAGAGAGTAGTCGATGTAGTCTAGATAGCATACAGTACTGTCTGAAATTTTTTTTTTTTGGAAAGTACTCAGTACTATCCCAGAGAGTAGCCACTACTATTTTTTTTTCCGTGTACGGCGAAACACGCTACGACTTTGGCTGAAAAGCCACACGTATTTGGAAGGAATTATCTACTCAAATACATGGCGTACTTGTAAACATATCATTTGCATTTGCGACAATTTTTTCGCACTCAATTAAAAAATATATGTAATTGAGTCAACATACTAGAGACTTTATTCCACCTACTTTTGCTTCTGTTTCTACAATACTTAAATTTTATGTAAAAAATGATGATATTCTATTTACTTTTTTTTAATGTGAGTAAACTTGCGTTTAGTCGTAAGAATATAATTTTTTGTCAACTCGATTGCATTATATTTTTTCTAAAACACCGTAAATTGTACGAAATTCATATAACGTTACTGCAATTTATTCAAGTTTCCGAGTCATTAATGATCGATCTTGCATCAAAATAATACTTTGTAGAATAGAATGAAACCAGAGTGTATCCAGAGTAAATGAATACTGAAGAAAAAAAAAATTTATCGAAATTTATTATTTTTAGATTATTCAAGAGCAATTATTGAAAACAAAAATTACTTTTTTTATTACCTGAAACGTACTTTATATTTTTGGATTATAAAAAAAAATTATCCAAGGAAACAAAAATAGACATTGTTGTCACAATGTAATATAGGATATACTAAATTACCATCAAAAGAGGCAGTTGTCACTATGTCGGACGACAGAGGAGTAGCCGTGCCAGAATTGTTTTCAAGTATAGAATATAACAACTCTGAAATATATATCTAACCAGGAACAGCACAAAAGGTTGGGTACGATCTAGTAGCGAGCACTGAACTACTCCTACCGCTGCTTATTCAAGTTCGGTGCTTCATGACAAACATTTATAAATAAAATATATTAAAAATACATAAAAAGTACATAAATATATATAAAATATGTATAAAAAATAAATTCTTAATAGCTAACTTTTGGCTGATTTTTGTATATATTATAAATGTAATTTAAATATTTGTAAAATATATTTTAAGGTGTATAAGAAATACATGTTTAAAAATATATAAAAATTATATTAATAATATATTTCAAATATATAAAAAAATATAATTATGAAAATATAAAAAATATATTTTTAATTTAACCAACGATCATAAGAAAAAAAAATACAACAAAATTATATATTTTTTATGTATTTGAAATATATTTTTTTTATATTTTCATGGATGTATTTTTCATATGTTCTAAGACATAGGAAAAGGGAAGGCAAAATAGGGTACCCCCAGAATTTTATAAAAAAAAAAAATTTTATTTTCTGAATGTTTTTTAAACATTCCAAAATCCCTTTTGTAAATGTAATTGAGCATTGTTTTGAATTTTTTCTTGTTAAAATTTTTCAAAAATCGAAAGTGTCAGTCAAAAAATTTTAATGACTTTAATTTTATGATAAAAACCATTAAAAAATATTTAATTTTCTCTTACATCTAATAATTATGTGAAATGTAATTTTTCTTTATGTAAACTATTTACACGAAAATTTAATTTAATCGAATTTATTTAATATCCAGCAAATTTTTTTTCTTTTTACCTTTTTTAGAAGGTACCTTATTTTGCCCGCAAAAATGAAATTTTTTTTTTTTTTTAATGGCCTTTGAAAATTTTTTCTAGTGTTTACTTTGGATATCATTGAAAAAAAAAGATTCAATGTATTTGAGTCCTCAATAACTTAGTTTTTCCTTAAGTACCCCGTTTTGCTCCTCCCATCCCTTTATTAATATATTTGGGTTACATTTAAAATATGTAAAATATATACGAAAATCGGTCCAAAGTTAGCTATTAGAAATATCTTTTTTACACATATTTATATATTTTTTATGCATTTTTACTATATTTTTTTCATACTAAAAAGATATATTTTAAAATTTATTTTTATTATCAATTTTTCACTTTTTTAATTTATTTTTTTCACGGGGGACGTTTCAGGTAATAAAAAAATGATTTTTGCATTCCATTAATGCCCTTGAATATTCTAAAAATAATAAACTTCGATAAAATTTTTTTTTTCAGTGTATTCATTTACTCTGAATACACGCAATCAATGAAATATTTAACTTCTTCAATTACAAGAGTACATTGCAGGTAGCAAATAAGTAGTCATATGAAAATGAAATAAAATTTAATCAGTGGCACTAGTTCATTGTGGCCAGAAGGTATTCAATTAGTTCAAAGTCATTTGTATTATCATTGAGTAAATTATATGATTGACGCACTACTATAATATATTAAAGAAAATAAAAGCTAGTTAAGACAATTACATAAGACTTTTCACCACCAACATTTACAAAATTGATTGAAAGAAATTAATGGTTTCTATTAACTCAAAACAGTATTTTTTTCAAATTCATAGTTGTTTTTATCACATACATAGACGACTTCAGCTCCATCTCTTTTTTTTACTGCAATCTCACATTTCATTTCATCAAATACATCGTTTTTGACAGAAATATTTCTATAGTAAGCCTAAAACAGTAAAATCTTTTCTTCAAGCCTCCCTGTAAACTTGTTTCAATTTCCATGTTTTTGAATCAATTGAAATTCAGTTGACTGAAGTTGCGGAAAGGCCAAGTACGCAGCGTATTTCGGAAGAAAACACAATTTTTATCCGTGTATATATGTATTATATGTACAACACACACACTACATAAATCTACAAATGATTTTGAATATGTGACAGATTCTTCATAACTTGAATTGTTACCGTAGCCTTGATTTTGCCTTCAAACCAGTAATTATTGGACTCTCGCAGATACTACAAACGAATTAATGTTGCTACAATCATTTTTGTGGTTTGTAGTTTTTAAGTCAACAGTCGCATGCGTTTAATACGTTTTTCATCTATAGTTTGTACGGCTTCATAATATTTTTGTTTATTTTAGCTTTTACTTTCGGTACTACATGAATCTACAAACGATTTCGAATATAAGACAGTATCTTCTTTTCGATTTAAACATTATCTGAGACCTAGCACTCTATGTATTGCTTTTTCTCGGTCAGTTTTCAAACTACAAGAAATTAAAGTTTACTGCATTAATAAGCATCATTTGTAGATTATTGTAGCAAGAATTAAAATTAAAAATTCTTAAGTCGAGTTCCAGCGTGACGCAGCTAAGAATTCAAGTTCAATCAATTGGGTGGACTGAAAGAAGAATGTTGTTTTCTGAACTAGTAAACAATTGTTAGACAAGACCTCCACTATCGACTGTAGTTTTATAGATTAATGTGATATTATTAACCGTAGCAGAAAAGTATAGATGAGATGAATATTAATTAGTAAATTTAACCATTTTTAATTTAGCATGAACCTAAGCAAATTATTATGCCGATTACACTTTGTTATTCAGCAAGTCTAATGCGATCAAATTATCGTCATAATATAGTTGTAGTGACCACTATTATAAATGTATGGTTGAAACTATCATATTAATTTAGTGTCTTCAATTACTTCAACAAAATTAATGAAAAAAGTAACTGTTTTTCCGATTCAAGTTAAGTATAGGAATGATTATTTTTACACTGCATTAGCATATTAAAATATACGAAAGAGCTATAAAAAAAAGGATCACTGTAAAAATTTCAAATCAATTCACTACACCGTTTTCAAAAAAAAAATTTTCGAAATTCGTTCTTATACACGGGCGTTAATGGGAGTCATTTTTCAAAGTTATAACGGTGGGCCCTGGCTACTTCGTGTCCAGTAGCCACGAACCACAGTTAATAAAATTTCCCGAATAATTTAAATTAATTAATAGTAAATTCTTAAATATAAATTTTAATTAAAGATTGTTTTATTGCTGGTTCGGAAAACGGGAAATAGATCTCAGGTTGTAGGTCGACTCGTTCTGACCGGACACGCGGCTGAAATATAACTCAGTCTAAGTGACGCTGGTGATAAGAAAATTTGATCAAAGAGACTCAATTTATTTATTATTAATTTTATTTAACCAAATCCCAACTTTATTTACACAATAGTCTCCCCTTTATTTAATCTAATTTTATAATTTATTAATTAAGATTGAGCGTCCAACATTAATTTACTTTATTATTGAAATGCACAAGATTTATTGGACGCGGGAAATAAAATGTATAATTAATTAAATTATGCTACGTTGAAGAGAGGGAAGGAAACTTATTAATAATTTGTCGAAACTTATCTGGTTGTACTTGGGCTTACTGGTGATATCGATCTCCGATTCGTTGCGGGCTTCTTGGACTCGATGTCGATCCTCTTCGGTAAATCCTCACGGGCTCCTTGGACTCGATGTCGATCCTCTTCAGTAAAATTCTCACGGGCAGATGTTGTATATCAAACCACCACACTCACTCAGTAATCAAATTTGGTTTTCCTTTAACCAGACGAAGGAGTCTCACAAATCTCCTTAATTAATTAATTTGAATCAAAACCAGTATCACTTATAAAATTAATAATTTAGTTTTAATATAAATATAAGTTTCAATAGACAAAATTATTCAGGTAACAGCTTAAACGAAATAGAACTGATTACTGGGCTAAATGACTAGATATAATGAACTTATCGTTAGGCCGACTCATATAAATTGTAATGAGTCCTGGTGCTAGAGTAGGGACCTCGCTAAGCGTCATCAGTTTACTCTAGGTGATGACCAGGGCCTAAGTCATCGAGCAAGTGTTTGCTGGCCCTTTTATATGTTAATTTTGGAGGCGTGGAACTACCCCACTGTCGTCTAAATTCAAGTAGAATTTGATCTAGGGGTCCTCTGCCATGGCCCCGAGTGACTGAGGAGTGTTAATTAACATATAATTGTTCTAATAGATGGCCGTAGAATCTGTTAGATTTTGCGCTCGATTTTCAAGTCGTAAAATCAGAAACGCACGTTCACAAAGTTCCATAGTTTTTGATACAATAATACCATCGCTATAAATTATTCAGTATCAAATAATTGAACATTTTTGAACACATGAATATTTTTTTTAAGTTTAATCACGGGTTTGTTATTAAATTATTAGTGAAATAAGAGGCGAATTTTATTTAATGATGTCACATGTGTCGTGAAGCTAAGGAACGACGGCAACAGCGAAAAATTACAAAACCGTAGGAAATTTGAATAACTAATAATCATTCGTGTCAGACCTGAGCTCCAGCTAGTAATTAACCTTATGACCAACAATAGTACAAGAAAAAATTACTAAACACTAGCGCGCTGTTGCCATACTCCTGCGTTTATTTTTTAATCACTCATTTCACTAAAAAAAATTATTATATTAAAAAAAAAAATTTTTTTATGATTCAATGCACTTATAATGAAAATATATTGTATTAATTCCTAAAAATAAGTCAATTCATAACAGATTCTATTAATGAAATTTTGGTGTATAGAAGCTGTAATCTGGAAAAAATACAATAGAAAATCTACGAGATCCCCTAAAGAAATAATTGGTATCGAACCTCCTTAAGTTGGGCGCTGGGTGATTTATCAAATCCTATAGGTGATTATTAAATCACCAATAAACCTGATAAAGACCAGGCACTTAAGATTAAAAAATAAATTATGGCATATTGAACAAAAAAAAAACATAAGTTGATGGATATCACAAATTATAAAATACCTGTACAGAAAAAAACAGTTCGCCGGAACCCGGCTCAAGACTTGATACAAACAAACGAGCACGAGCGCCAGCGAGTATTTAGTGTGCACCGGAGATTTGTGCTGAGAACATTGTATGTTGACGGACAAAGACTTAACCCACGTGCTTTGCACTATACTTTATTCAACAATTGTCTGATTTTTTGCGAATTATTATATCAGCAAAGTAAACCCTAAATCATAAGGGGTTCTGATATCTGGGGCTATATGATACTAATTCTTTACTTCTCTCACCACTCATTTCTTATTTACTTTAATTAATAAAAAATGTCCAACGTATTTATACGTAGACACTCACATCAAAGTTGTTAGATTGATTGTACTACTCATTCTGAAGTGTAGAGATTATTTGCTTTAGTGATAATAGTAGAGTTTGTTTTTGAGAACGGTCGATAATGAGTTTTGAGGAATGTGTTTATACCCTGATAGCCACCCTAACCATAAGTTAACTACAAGCTACTGCTGTATTTTAAAGGTAACTTAAAGGAAAGTGTTGGAGAGCAAGCAGTTACCTTTAAGTTGACAGTAAATTGTCTGCAACTTTCTATTTAATTTGACTACAAGTATTAACGTCAGACAATGACGTTAAGTTGCTTGAAAGTTTCACTTCAAATTGACGGCAAGTTTTTCTGGCAAGTTACATTCAAGCTACTGCCGTATTCTGAAACCAACTTAAAGAAAAGTATTATCCAGCCAAGGTTTGCCTGAAACTTTCTCGTTAAGTTAGCCGTAAATGTTTTACTGCAACCACTTGTAGACCAATGTCTGGCTATCAGGGTAGATTTAAATGCGATTGTTTATGACCCCATAAGCACACGCTGTTGAGAAACATGGGACGCCATTTGCTTTTTGACGAATTATTAACCACCGATCGGTAAACGGTCATTTAGGGTTTGCTTTGCAGGTATGATAAGTCGCGATAATCAGACATGCGTACAATAAAATTACATATAGTTACACTGAAAAAAATAATCGGTAGCAGCTACCGATTGGCAATCGGTAGCCACTACGGATTATTTTTCGGTAGCTGCTACCTATGAATTTTCGGTAACCGCTACCGATTATTCCGGTAGCCGTTACTGATTGGAATCGGTATCAGCTACCGAAAAAAAAATCGGTAGCTGTTACCGAAAATTAGGTGACTGCTACCGAAATAATCGGTAGCGGCTACCGAAAAATAATCGGTAGTAGCTACCGATTATTTTTTTTTAGTGTACGAAAACTATCAAGACAAGGTTATATCTATGATTTTATTTATGATAAGTCAACCAGACGCTTTTAAAACTTAATAATTAATAAAATTTATACTGCAAAATAATGATGTTGCAGTGAGATTAAAAAATTATTTTATCGACAATAAAATTAAACGATTGGGATGAGATTATAATGTGTACTGCATAATTTATCAACAATTAAAAGATACTTTCTACAGAAATCATCAATTAGTTTTATTTCTTAAGGTATATCAACTTGATTATACTTTCGAATACGGCACACCTCCGTTTACTTAAAAAAATACTGAATTTTGCACATATTAACACCTATAACATAGTGATATGTGTTAAAGTTGGCGATAAGGGCGAATAGATACGAAAAAGTTGAAGTACGTATCACAGATGGCGCTGTTAATTGATCAATTTCCAAAAACTAAATTAAAATTAAATACTAAAGATTAATTTAATTCAAAACCGTACGATGAACGGTGGCGTTTAGGTCTATCTAATTTATAGTTTTATGGTAACTTCAGTGTTAGGTATGAGATAGGGTGTGACGGAGGTGCCTCACTGACGATTCCACCATCACACCCGGAATGAAACCGAACATTGTTCGGTGTTTAATAAATTATATTTGTTAAAGATTGTTATTGGTGAATTAGTGGTGTAATTAGCATTCAAAATTACGTGATAACCATTAATCAATTTACCAATTAATTAACTGTTAGTAAATTTTGAAAATGTGTCTGTGTTTACTCGGTCTAAACATCAAAATATCGGTTTATTCGTCTCCATCGCCAGAAATTTCGTTCGGGAAACTGTTAAATTACAAAAATACAGCTTCCACGAAATTTTTAAGTAAAAATATGAGATGCCGTATTTGGATGTATATCCCTTTTTAAGTGTTCAATAGATACCAAAATTATGATTTTTTAACAAATGGAAACAGCAAAAATCTACAAATCAAGTTCATTAAAATTTAAAGAAAAATAAAATTTTTACCTGATATAGATAAGCACAACTAAGATCTATAAGTCCTTTCGGCTTCGTTCGTTTAGGATTATCATACAAATAAAGATGTGTATCAGTTGCATCTACTAATAGTACAAAATATAAGGCTTTCCACTTTTTATTTTTTTCCGACTTCTTTTCTAAATATCCTTGCATTTTTATGCCTTTATTTTTTTTAGCTCCTGATTGTTCACGACACTCTCTTAGTGTTGCATAAATCTTTTCTGCATGTTGTACATCTCTGTTAACTCTTACACTGCCATCAGGTTCAGTTACCATTGCTTGAACTAATGTATGTCCTTCAACTATTTGTTCTTTCCTGTAACGGTTTATAACGGCGTCAAGACATTCAAAAGTTCTTCCTCCCATCAAATATCGAACACCTTTTTTTTCAATTCTAAATCGTTGAATTTGATTATTTATGTGAAAAAATAGTGAATAATCACCCGGACTGTTATCAGATGGTCTGACCTAAAGATTTTATTTTTATAAGTTGATATGATAATTTTGTTCAAGTGAAGATTCATCTATTGAGGATAGTTAATATATTTGTTTGTTATTTTATGGTGAACAAAATAATCTTAAAAGGATATAGACGAATAAGCATGCTGAATCGGCCCCCACGGATTTTTCTATCGGCACTTCGGGGGTCGATTTTGTACCAAATAAAAAAAAAATCAGTCAGCTCTTAATCTCAAATAGTTTTCGAGTTATTCAAAAAAAATCTATTTTTCGATTTTCATTTTTTCTTTTTTTTCAACAGTAAAATTTGAAATTAATTAATGGCGATTTTTTTCAGAATACTGACAAGTAAAAGCCATAAAAAACACTCGTGTTGTGATTCCCTAGTTAAAAGCCGATTTTCAACAAAATAAAGAAAACTAAAATCATTTTTTTGACTGCGTTTTTGAAAACATGCAATCACCAAATTTTGTCAGAAAACGTCGCTTACACTCATATATACTCAGGAATTTTTTTAATTTTTTCGGTTTGGTGCAACATTATGAAAAAAATTAAAAACTGATATTTTTTGATAATTTTGTCTCTAAACAAATCAATACTATTTTAATTGTTAAGAAATACATAAATATTCGGGATTTTAACCTTAAATAAATATTAAACTAGGTCGATGATGCTAAAATTCTAAAATATGCTTAAGAAATACAATAAAATCATATATTTTTCCTTATTTTTCATTAAAAAAATTCTGAAATAAATATAACTAATAGTTTTAGTAAAATTCAATCAGCCAAAAAACAGATTTCATCTATAAAAATGTGCGCCAAGTATGCATCTAACGTATGAAAAAATTCTGAAGTCACAATAACTACCAAGTATCTTCGTGAATCATGAAAATGTAGATTAATTTTCGTTCAATTTAAGTCAACAATTGATTTTCGTTTGTTCTTCGTTCAATAAAATCAAACGAGAAGGACTTGTTCAAAATGCTATGGTGTCACAGTAATACTAGACCATGCCTGCCACCTAACGGGAATCGAAATATCCGAGTCTAACAATTGGACTTTATTTTGAATCTCACATTTAGGCTGCTAATGAACCTATTTTAGAACCTCGTTTGAACCGCTATGATGCGCTTATTTCCGTTTCTGCACTATAGAGATTCGAATTAGGTTCTATGCTTCGATTAAGGTAAACATATGTAAAAATTACTATGGCCATGGTGGAATTGACAACGATACCATCACATAGTACTGTAACTATTGTAAATTTTACTATGGTCACTATTCCAATTTCCGTTAGGTGACTGACATGGTCCGGCATTGCTATGACACCATAGCATTTGAACAAAAATTATTTCTGCGTGCAAGGTTTCCTCGTGACAAGAATCATTTCTGCATCGACGATGTTCATTTATGACTTTTTTAAGCTGCAGCTAAAAATATCATGATATTGACTCACCAAGTTTATCTATATTACATGTAGATTTTTTTCTCTTTTGTACTACATAGAAATTATACCTATGAGGCACTGAAAATATGTTCAACTTCTGGATTAATTATAATGAACAAGAAAACGAACAAAAATCAATTGTTGACTTAAATTAAACGAAAATTAATCTACATTTTCATTTTCCACTAAGATACGTGGTACACGGAAAAAAATGTTGGCTCGAAACCTACCAATTTTTATTATGCTGTCGACCAAACTTGAAACAGGAAGTGATGCATCCAAAAATTTATTATGCTCCTATAAAAAATTATTATGCTGCATCACAATTATGATAGTGTATGAAAGTAATTGTTATTAAAGCTAATCTATAAGTTTCTCGCGCGTAGTAAGTATTGTGATACAGCACAATAATTTTTCGTATGAGCATAATAATTTTTTGGTTGCCTCACTTCCCATTTCAAGTTTGGTCGACAGCATGATAAAAATCGGTAGGTTTCGAGTGAACATTTTTATCCATGTAGTTATTGTGACTTCAGAATTTTTTCATACGTTAGATGCATACTTGGCGCACATTTTTATAGATGAAATCTGTTTTTTGGCTGATTGAATTTTACTAAAACTATTAGTTATATTTATTTCAGAATTTTTTTAATGAAAAATAAGGAAAAATATATGATTTTATTGTATTTCTTAAGCATATTTTAGAATTTTAGCATCATCGACCTAGTTTAATATTTATTTAAGGTTAAAATCCCGAATATTTATGTATTTCTTAACAATTAAAATAGTATTGATTTGTTTAGAGACATAATTATCAAAAAATATCAGTTTTTAATTTTTTTCATAATGTTGCACCAAACCGAAAAAATTAAAAAAATTCCTGAGTATATATGAGTGTAAGCGACGTTTTCTGACAAAATTTGGTGATTGCATGTTTTCAAAAACGCAGTCAAAAAAATGATTTTAGTTTTCTTTATTTTGTTGAAAATCGGCTTTTAACTAGGGAATCACAACACGAGTGTTTTTTATGGCTTTTACTTGTCAGTATTCTGAAAAAAATCGCCATTAATTAATTTCAAATTTTACTGTTGAAAAAAAAGAAAAAATGAAAATCGAAAAATAGATTTTTTTTGAATAACTCGAAAACTATTTGAGATTAAGAGCTGACTGATTTTTTTTTTATTTGGTACAAAATCGACCCCCGAAGTGCCGATAGAAAAATCCGTGGGGGCCGATTCAGCATGCTTATTCGTCTATATCCTTTTAAGATTATTTTGTTCACCATAAAATAAAACTGTCGGAATTAAATTATAACATGAAATGCATGAGTTATCAGAGATTAAAACTATATTTAGTAATTTTTTTGACTTTGTCGTAACTTTCAAAGCTATCAAATGATTGGAAGAAATAGTTAAAACTTTAAGTTTAAGGGGAAAAATTAAAGCTTATTAAACCATCAGTAAGATTATTTTTAAAGAAAATGTTTATGAGTTTTAGTTTTACAGTTATATGAACTTTAACAGTGAATAATAACTGATTTTTTCGAAAAATTGTGAAATTTTCAAACAGCCATAACTTCTAAACTAATCAACCAATTAAGCCCATCTTCGGGCTTAATCAAGATAATTACCCGTAGAATAAGTGTTGGGAATTTCATTAGGATCCGATAAGAACTGCAGACGCTATCGCGATGACAAGAGCAGTTATAATCACAGGGCGTACAGATACGTTTTAAACATCATAAGTAATCAAAGTCATACTTTTAAGATATAGAATAGTTCTGAAATTTACAGATTATTTTGTTCACAATAAAGTATTACTGACGGAATAGGGCTATAATTGAAAATACATGTTATCAAGAATGAAAACCATACTTTATACTTTTCTTGATTCTGTCCAAACTTTCAAGGCTATCAAATTATTCGAAAAAATAGTCAAAACGATAAGTTTAAAGACTAAAATTAGAGCTTATGAAGCAAGTTTTTACACAACTATACGTGAAAAAATCTATAGAAAAAACGATTAAAAAATCTGGACCCAGTTGACCTTGCGGCCAGCAACGAAACTTGCCGCTATTTTCGAGCTCAAGAGTCTCGAAAACATTACCACTAATATATGTTCGAGCTCTCCGAGAGTTCGAGCAATTAAAACCAATCAATGAGGATAATTTTTTATTATTTTGTTCATGATTATGCTTGATTAATGCAATGTTTTTCGACAGAATTTAATAGAAATGATTAAAATAAAGAGTGACATGAACTTTAAATTTAATTTTAATGATTGTTCAAAATTTTTGATGATTATATTATTCAAACTAACAAACTAATTGCAATAATTTATCAAACACTGTGAAGACAAAGGGCCGGTATAAGTTTTAAACATATGATGAAACATGATTCGTTATCCGGGAAAAATAAAGTAAATTTTGATTTTTTTAATTTTTTATCACCGATATCTTTTGAGAAAAATCTACCTAAAAATTGAGAAAGACAAAAAAAAATGTATTAGTGATGTACTTGAGACTATTTGTGCAGTGAATATTAACTGATTTGCAGTACTGCTCAGTTATTTATTTTAAGAGAGTGAAGTTCCATAAATGATTCAAATTAGAACCAAGTACGTGTCATGTAATACATTATTTTTTGTTTTTCTCAATTTATCACTATAGTACTATCAGTCATCAAATATGTTTGAAAATAAACAACAAAATCCCATGTGAATAATAACGATTCCGCCATAAAAATAATAAAAGTCTAAAACTTAGAATGAGTTCAACTTTAACTTTGAATAACTTTTAAGGAAGTGAATATATCAAAAAATTATAAGAGATCTTTTCCAATTATGGCTGTATCTTATTTTGTTCAAAAGAAAGAAAAATAAATTTAAAAAGTGGAAAATGTATCGTCTTGAGGGCAAGGTTTAATATGAATATCAATAACTTTTTTAGTCTGATATTTTAGTTTAGACCATAAAGTAAAAATTTAGGGGGCGCTGTAAAATAAAAAAAATCAACTTCGTAAATAACGGACACTCTAGTGTTACGTATTCATTCAAAACATCATCTCGAGAGACGTGATAAGGGATTCTTTGAGCATGTATGTTAAACAAAATTATTTATTCGAGATAAATTTTACTTACTAAAAAACTTCCTGGTCCTGCTTTAACCAACATGTCAACAGCTTCGCTTTTAGTAACATTAGGATGAAACCATGAAAATACTGTGTTGGGATCAATTGAATCATCTAAGTCCTCAACCAACTCTCGAAAAATTAAGCCTTGTTCTCCAGTTCTATGAGCAGTCACCCAAAGCCACCCATCTCCCATGTCGTTGTGTACGAAAAATATATCACCTTTTTGAAAGCTGAGTTCATCAGTATCGGGCATTTTTGTATATGGCAAAATGGCAACAATCCGTTTTTTGTCATTGACAGGCTCAGGGGGAGGTATTGGGTGTATTAATCGCTCTCTCTTTAATAAATCTGAGCAATGAGTATAGTAAGCTACTAAATCAGATAAGCTATTAAATTGTCGACCTCCTATATAATAATCCCCACAAACGGCTGTAATTCGGAAGTGATTAATTCCAGTTCTTCCGAGATATGATAATACATAACTCCCGGGTTTTCTATCACTTTCTCTGACCAAATAACTACCCATCTTATTAGCATCCCATAACCTCTCTTCTGCGGTAAATCTATCAAGTCGTCCATGATACCACCTGTTATAAATGTAATAAAAACAGTAAATAGCATAATATCGAATTAAAAAAAAATGCCATCTGGCTGTCAGTATAGAAGGTAGATTTTTCGAAAATTTTCAGCACCTCCTCAACTTTTCGGTAGCTCGCGCTTAGTTCAAAACGGAGTTGGCCCTAGTTCATTTTTACTAAGGTTGAAGCCAATTTTTGAAGGTCAATTTTTCAATCCATGATTTAAATATTTTTAGTACACTTATAATATATTTATATATAAATGTACGAGCAATACTAATTTAATCGCGTATTACTAACATCTCGGATTGACATACTAGCTTTGAGTAAACAGGGTTAGGAACGAAACTATACATACGTAACAAAATATGTTTTGAAGAAAACTCACAATTCATCAAAAATTCGAGATTTATAAATTCATTAAAACTATTAAAAACAACACAAACAAATATTCAGATATTTAAAAATGAAAAATTTAACATTAAGTTCAAAGATTTCTCACGGGATTGGTAGAAAATGTTGTTAGATTAAAGCTTATTAGACAAGCTTTCAGATACTTCTTACGGAAATTGTCTGAGTATTAGTTTTAAAATTATATGAACTTAAAAGTGAATAAAAACTGATTTTTTCGAAAAATCGTGAAAATTTCAAATATCCATAACTTCTAAAGTAATCAATCGATTTCACCCCTCTTCGAACTTAACCGTGATAATTACACTCAGAATAAGTGGACAAAATTTCATTAGGATCCGATAAGAATCGTAAGCGCAATCGTGTCCTCAAAAGTCGGTTCTATTACACATATATATATATATATATATATATATATATATATCCATACATAAATATATTTTTCAACAAATGGTATTTTTGAACTCTACTTAACCAATTATGATAAGTTATGACAAAATTCTTTGAAAAATCGACCATAAGCCCAGGTGAAAATATTTAGCCGAAAATAGGCCGAAACAGCTTAATTTGGCCGAAATCACGCCGAAACTGTAAAATTTTGTTGAAAGAGGCTGAAAGTTGGCCGAAAACACGCCGAAAAATTTTTTACTTGATTAAATAGGCCAAGAAATTTTTATTCTTCTTGAAGAGGCCGAAAACTGGCCGATATTTGACCGAAAAATGAATCGACCTTTTTTTGGCCAAAATATATATATTTTTCAATAAAATTATCGCAAGTAATAATCTTTGGCCGACAGTTGAATCGGCCTGTTTTCGGCCGTAGTATTTTTTATTAAACAAAATTATGGTACTTAAAAAAAAATTCATGCAATTTAAAATAGAATATAAAAAATTTTCAAGTTCTGGAACTTGAAAATGTATTTCAAAATTTTGAGAATAATTATGTTTTCAATTTATAAAATGTTTTAGTAACTCACTAAGTTATAATTTTATATAAGACATAGTGAAAACATTTAATTATTTAATAGTTAGTGACATAATTTTTATGAGAATAGTTTAAAATTTACTCCGGAGGATTAAAGAAATAGAAAATCATACACTTCACGTTCACTTTGTATTCATTCCGCGTTTACTCCGCATATTTTTTACAGTGTAAGCATAGTAGTTAATCATATAGGAAAAACGAGTTACATATGACCATACACGCCCATATATAGAGCCTATATACTTTTTAAACAATTTGATACATTACTATATAACCAAAATTACACATATCACAATTACTTACATACAGGATTTTATAGCGCACGAAAAAAAAAAAAATTTAGAAATTTTTTGTTATTACTAATAATAGATTTTCAATTATATTTTGCTGTTTTAAAAGTGATGTATTCTTTCAATCTCATATAGCACAAGTAGACTTAGTAGTCACTGTTGGTAGCGTTGCCTAGTCGTTAATGCGTCGGTCTTTCGTTCGTTAGGTCCCGGATTCGAATCCCACTAAAGCGTGTGCGGTTAGTCGGTAAGTCTAGCGTTTTTTCTCGAAATAGAAAATTTCTACTCGATTAGAAATTAAATTAACCACATATTTGATAATTCCCGCATCACCAAAATGATTGAACAAAAAAAAAACATAAATTGAGTTAAACTTTTTTTTAATTTAGTTAAAATTTCTAACATAGCTATGTATATATTGGAAATTTTAATATATGGCCATATATATTGCACTTATCCCGGACAATTAAATAACTATTCGATGAATACAATTATTTTTATTCTATACAATCAGATATAATAATAATAATAATAATAATAATAATAATAATAATAATAATAATAATAATAATAATAATAATAATAATAATAATAATAATAATAATAATAGTATGAATCCTCGTCTCTAACGTCAGCCATTTTCAAGCTTCATTGTCGGCCTCTTTTCGGTCTAGCGAGTTTCAGCCTCGTGTTTATTATCTGGGCCTTTTTTCGGCTAATTTTCGGACGGGAAAAAAACATTTTTATTTTCAGTTTGAAATAATTTCACCTGGGAGGACAAATACAAAACGTAGATTTTTAAAAAAATCTACCTAAAAATACTAAAATTAAATTTGTTATAAACGGAAAATAAAAAAAATATTAATATCTTTACTGATTTTCGGGTGGTGCAGTTAAAAGAGTAGAACTAGCATTATCTGGCTCTTCTGTATCTTGTAAATCATCTGGTATGTTTTCAAGGAAAGGATCAAATTCACTATCGACGTTTAATAGCTCATTAGTGCCTCCATCTTCACTTCCAGTACTAGGAGATCCTCCTTTGCTAGAATGTTCAATCTAGAATAAAAATCAATATTCGCAAAATATTATAATAATGCAATTATTGTTAATATATTAAAATGAATAATTATTGACTATGTAAACTTGTTAATTTTTTAAATCAGCTCTCTTCGAAATCATAAACTAAATTTTAAAAAATTAGCATTTTTGGCCGGTCTAAGTGTAAACTTTTTTTTTAATGTTAAACCTAAAATGTAAAAAAAAATAATTGATTAAAAAATGATAATTTCATTCACCATATGTCTTTAAAAAAGTCAACATATTATATGATTTCTTCCAGCATTTGAAAAAGTTAATCAATCTCTTAATCTAATTAAGCTTTTAAAATAATAAAATCAGTCTCTAGCGGGTTCGAATCACGGTAAATCATAGTGAACCAAAATATCGCAGTGAATCACAGTGATTTAACGTAAATCGGTGTATTTTACTAAAAATCAACGTGGTTTTACGGTAAATCACTGTGATAAAAAAAAATTTCAAAATGTAGATTTCCCATGCTTCTTTGTGATTTCACACGAAATGACCTTTGTTTTTTTTATCAAATCACCATGTTTCATTTCAAGAATCACTGTTTATTCAGTTATTACCATTAGATTGTAAAATATATGAAAATAATTGTGAAATCACGGTGATATCACGAGAGATATCGTTAATGGAAAAATTAAAAAAAATTATGGGCAACAGCTGGCCCTACGGGCCAGCCCCAAAACTTCCCGCTGTTTTCGAGCTCAAGGAGCTTGAAGATATTAGTGTGAATACACTAATAGAAGGATTTCTTTGGATTTAATAAGATTTGTTAATATTTAACAAATGGTTTATTAATGAACAGGCTCGAATAAATATTTATTAACAGTCAAAAAATTATTTATTAGAGAGTATTTCCTTGCACCAAAAAAAAATTTATTAATTTTTAATGAATCATTTATTTGACGCAGTTTGACATATTTGAAAATATAACCTCATTTTCTCAAAATATAAATAATAAAAATATTTAAAAAAATTTTTTTCAAGTGGGAAGATAAAGAATATATTATAATAAAAAAATTATTTTTATTACATAATTAACAAACAATTATTTAAAATAATTTTTATATTTCATATAAAATATGGCCGTGTAACAACGCTTACTACTGTCCAGTTAGTCTCTTGCTAATATATACAACTACATATGATTATATGCAGCCATCTATCGATAATATTCGCCAAAGAATTATTTTTTAACTATTAATAAATATTTATTTGTCTCAAAGAAGCTTCTCACAAGAGTTTTAATAAATCTAGTTTACTACTCTCAAATAAATCCTTCTATCAGTGTACATCTCGATCTCTTCGAGCTCAAAAATATTCTTGCATGCAATTGTTTTTTTCTGAGCTTTTCAAGCTCAAAAAAGTTACGTTTTATGTTAAAGTTTGAAAATTTAAGAATCGGAAATAGTTAATAAGCAAGCATTTTTTTAATTTTTATTCACGATTATGTTCAATAAAATAAATTTATTCATGCAGAAATTAATGTCAGTGATCAAAATAAGGATTTTAATTAATTTTGACTCAGATCGGAGCGTTAATAAATATATAAAATATCCGAGTAAAATGTTGAAAACAGTGTTTTTTCAATCGTGTTGTCAATAATATTATTTAAACTGAAAAACGGATTGTATTACGTCAAGTGGTGATTAAAAGAGACCATAAAGACGAAAAGTTAGTATGATTTTGAACACATTTTAATACATTATTTTATGATTTATCCGGGACAAATGATATGAAATGTCATTTTTTGAACTTTTCGACGCCGATATCTTTTAAACTGATCAATCGATTTCGATGTTTAATGTAACAATCGATGCGTTTCACTGAATTCTAGAGCTGATTAAAATTTTAAATTGAAGGGTTCAGCCGTTTCGAAGATATTTGGAAAAACCCGTTTCTTGGCATTTCTTTCTCCCACGATATCTCTTGAACGAATTAACTGATTAAGATGGTTCTTGCGGCAACCAACGCGTATTATTGAGCTCTAGAGCTGATTAACTTCTCGAATGGATTGATGAAGCTGTTTTTGAGAAAGTTCAGAAAAACGAAGAAAATATTTTTTGTTTTGCATATTACTTAATTATTCCAGATTATATTTATTCGAATGATCTAAAATTTATAGGAAAATTGATAGCTAACAAGCTCTTTCGATTGCCGCAGAAACCATTTAAATCGGTTGATTAGTTAAAAAGTTATAGAGCGTTCACACACATACATACATACATACACGACCACAAACATACTCACATACATACATACACAGAAAAAAAAGGTTGACTTGGTCCAAGATAATTTTTGTCTTCATTTTTTTATTTATGGGCTGAGTAAATGCGTTTTTTTAATTCGAGAATATTTTCTTCCACTAATATTATAAAAATATCGTATCAAGAATAATTTAATTCTAATTCAAGTTAAATGATCTTGATTTAAGAATATTTGTTTTAAATCAAGTTTCTTTTATTTCTAACCAAGTAAAAAAAATCGGTCTGTCAGTTGACCCTGCGGGCCAGCCTCAAAACTTCCCGCCGTTTTCGAGCTCCTTGAGCTCGAAAAATTGTTGTGGATACATTTTCGAGCTCTTCGAGCTCGAAAATACTTTTGTATGCCTTTGTTTTCGAAAAAAAACGTTTTTTACCATTTTTTCTCAAACGATATCTCTCGAACTAATAAAGCGATTGAGATGGTTAAGGTGGCAATCGACGCGTTTTATTGAGTTCTACAACTGATCAGACTTTGAAATTTATTTATCGAATCGTTTTTGAGAAATTTCAAAAATACTAAAAAAAATTTTTTTTTTTAATCCTTTCGACAACGGTATCTCTTGAAAGAATTAACCGATTTTGATGGTTGAGATGGCATTCGACGCGGTTTATAAAGCTTCAGAGCCCAGTTGATTTTGGAATCAATCCATCAAGCCCGTAAAAAGTTATCCGAAAAAAACATTTTTGAAAAAAGTTTATTTTTGGAATATCTTCGAACGAGCTCTACCGATCAAGCTCAATTTTTTTTCAGCTTCGAGATATTGACAAACCGTGTCGAATGACACCTTGATGATCAAAATCGGTTCATCCGTTCAAAAGTTATAGATATTTACATACGTACGTACGTACATACATACGTACATACACTCGGACATCATCTTGAATTTAGTCAGAATAGCTTCCTAGAACCTCAAAATGTCGACATCTATTGGAATTTCGATTTTCACGAATCGGGGTGAAACCAAAAACTTCCCGAATTTTTGAAAATTTGCAATTTTCTTAGCGGGAAGTTAAAAATTATCAAAACAAGATGCTTTTCTGTCTTAGATGGTGAGTATAGTAAATTGTCACAATATATTTCAACATCTCAAACCAAGAACTTTTTTTGCGTGGCAGAAGAATATTTACTCTCAGTTTGGGAAAATTACATTATCGACTCAAGACAACGGTCTATTCTAATACAAAAATTTTAACTTTGATTTGAATAAATTATATTATTAATTTAATAAAATAACTTTTTTTGAATCATGTAAATATTTACTTAACCGAAGACATAAAATTCTTCCATTTAATACAAATATCTTCTTAAAAGAATATAATTGCTTTTTTTATTAAGGTAGTTTTTTCCCTACAGTCCAGTCAAAAAGTTTTGGATCACTACCCATGTATCGCGTACCTGCGGAGCTAACGCTATAGTCTATATTTTTTGACTGGACTGTACTTTAATGCTATATTCCCTATACAAATACGCTCACACTATGATAAATTAGTTTTTTTGAAAATCTGGCAACGTCGCATATTTATTCTCTTACTCGCCTTGTACAGCCGAGACTCACTTATAGTTTATACACATGATCTAAACGTAAACATTCGATTAAATTATTTTGGTGGTTATTTAAATAAAACAACTAAGTATGGGAGACCGAGTACGTTATAAGGGAAAATTCATCACCCGATGAAAATTTATAATTTTAGATATGATTCAACTAATTAAAGTTCTCATTATCTATAATTAAATTATTTAATTAATTAAATTTGAAAAATTGAGAAGCTGCAGCTACTTGTAGTCATTAAATTATTTATTCATTTTTTTTTTGTTGTAAATAAATCGCTGCATTTTATTGATAACTATAATGAAACATATATAATTATTTATCCATTAATATTATTCCCGATATTTTATTATATGAATTTAGCCGTTTTGTATTTTCGCGCTTTCTACCCGTTGTAACTTTGCCGCTTCATTTACTCGCGACTGTTTCTCCGATCTCCTCCACTAAAACTAATCTTGGAAATGGTTAATTCATTTCAATTTTTTATACAAACTACGCGGTAAATAATTCTAATTTTTTTTTTTAATGTACTAAATAGATTTTTCTTCATTAAATTAGTTTTTCGTTAAAACGGTAAAATTCCGTCAAGGAAAAAATTAAAAAGTTTGTCATTTTCTCACGTTTCTCCCATACTAAATGTACAAAAAACATGAAATTTGATTGCAAATATCTTTTTTTAGACGTGGTGAATCGTCTCTAAATTTTAACAGCGTGTATTATACATTTAAATACTTATATTCGAAGTTTGGAAGATTTCTTGAATTTTTGCTTGCACGACCCAACTACCTTAAAGAAATTATGTTTTGAATTGATAATTTTTTTTCTCAACTGAAAAATAAAAGGTAGACTCGATTCAAGAAAATAAATGACTACCTAAAAATATATATTGACCTATATTTTTGAGTAAATTTAACCTGGTGTAAATATTACTTGTTGTGAAGCAGGAAAATGTATGTGTATATAGTAGGCTCTCTGAAAGTGTCAACTTTTGGGGCTGTAGGGAAATATATATTTCTGAGAAATACAGTCCCCCACTATCATATCATTATGCTCGATTTGGTCGTTGATTTTATTAGCAGGCAGATTAGACTCTCTCTAAGTGTCTGCTCTGAATCTGGCCGCTTTAAAAAACAATTCATGTATAAATACTATACATATATTAGGGTGTTCGTTATTTCCCAAGTTAGATTATTCCACTTAGTACAAATCATTTATTTGTGATCCGAAAATAATAAAAAAAAAAAAAATGAAAAAGATTACTTTAATGCCGTTTAACTTGGTCTAAGTAATGATACTACCCAATTTTAGTGCAATGTAAAAAATTATTAAAGCTGAAAAATGAGTGTACAGCTATAACTAATGCTAATATTTGTAGGAAATTCACAACTCTTCAAGAAAGGTCTCTTATGTTTTTTTCATAAATCCAACAATTTAAGAGATATTGAAGCTCAAACTTTTATTTGTTTCTCAATATTGGTGTTTTTGTTTGAAATTTGATTACTCTCTAACACATAGACATACAATTAAGTGCTATAATTTGTTAATATTTTGTTAATTATATATTAATTATTTGAATAAATTAAATTTATATGCGGACATTTGAAGTGAGTGAGTAAAAATATTTGTTGCGGACGTATACAGGGGGTGTTAAAAAATTAATTACTGTCCAGTGGTGGGAGAATGAATAAACATTAAAATTAGGAGAACGGACATTTTCAGAGTGGCCACATAGAGAGAGTCGAATGTATTCAGAATATAATAAAACGGTAATGGGGGGGGGGGGGGGGGATAAGGAATAATCTTTCTCAATTAATTTTTTATGAACAAATTTAGAAAAATAAATGGTTTGCTCATCAGGGCCGGATTTAAACTTAATGCCGCCCCTGGGCACTAGAAAAAAATCCGCCCCAATACTGGAATTTTAGTTAAACTTATAGTTTATATATTTTATTTTTCAAAATTAAAATATCTAATTTATTGCAGTAACTTTATTATAAGTTATACATTCCAAAAATAAATAAATATTTGTTTTTTTTCTAACAATTATAAATTTGGCATTAAGGGAGACTCATAATTTTAGTACATCAATTTTTTTACAGGCAAACACGTCTGACTTTTTGAATAGCGAATTGGTCGATTAAATCTTCGCAATTTCCACTTTTGGAAACTCAGTGTACAAGTTGTTTGCATGCAACAATTTCAAAAGATCGGAAGTCGAATTCTGTTCCATCATTTTTTCAGTGCAATAAGCATGAAAGTGCACAAATTCGTCATCTAATGAGGATTCGAGATCTGAAGAATAAACATTTCTTAAATGTTGAGCTCGTTTACGAATTTCTCTATTATCCAAGTTGCCTGAATTTTTTCATATGCTGCACATCTTTTGCGCAATTCAGAATCCAGATTGTCAAGAATGACATTAAAAGTATTAACTCTAAAATGGTCCCGACCTGACAGTTGTACATCTCCATCCCGTGATTCGTTAGCATGTAATTTTCTTTTTCTTTTTCTAGAAACTGTTGTTTTATATTCTTGAATTTTCGAAATTTTTAAATCCGTTTTTTCATAGATTTCAAATTCATTTCGCGTATCAGCAACAACTTTGATCAAACCATGATAATCATCGATCACTTCAGCAATGTTACAATCAACTTTTTGCAATTTTTGGCTAACAGCATTAAATCTTGAGAGTAAAAAATACCAAAGTATCTGCATAAATGCTGTCTCACGTTGCTCTAATTGAATTCGAATCCCTTTAGTTTCGTGTCTTGTAATCACATTTTGTTCGGTATCTTTTCCAAGAATAATCAAAGTCTCAATTATTTCGTTGAAATGTTGATTGAGTACTTGAACTGCTTCATATCGAGCTGACCATCTAGTTGCAGATAACGATTTTAGCGTAATCTTTTTTTCAGTATGATATTGTAAAACTTCCCAATGATGCGTCGATGCAGTAAAGAAGTTGTATAAAGCTTGTACTGTATGAAAGAACGAAGCAGCTTCTGGCGTACATTCTACTGCGTGAACTCCAACTAAATTCATAGAATGAGCAGCACAAGGAGCGTGTTCTGCAAGATCATTTATTTCATGAATTCTCGCCTGTAAACCTGAATAAATTCCTGATACATTGTTCGCGTTGTCATAGGACTGACTTCGACAGTCTGCAAGATTAAGATCAAAAAACTCAAGAGCAGACAATACAGCAACTAGTAAATCTTCAGCTTTATGTCCGGAGTTTTCAATAAACATCAGAAAACGTTCAACAGGCGTTCCATCTTTTTTTACATATCTGAGAACAAACGAAAGTTGGTCGACGTGAGATATACACTACTGGAAAAAATTAAGGGTGTGTGAAAAAAAATCGAAATTCGATTGGGGGTATTAACTTTTTTTTTGAATTTAATTAAAAGGAGATCAGTAGAATCAAGGAATACAGCTGCGGAAACGCGTTAAAAATGATTGGGCGATGGTTTCTTGAATTTCCTTAACTTGTTTAAAAAAAAATTTTTACAAAAAAAAAATTTTTTTTTCAAAAAAAATTTTATTTTTTGAAAATTTTTTTTTTTTTCGAAATTTTTTTTTGTTTTAAATTTAAGCTTTTTCTGGAGCAAAAATGTGGAAAAAGCTAGGAAAAACGATTTTTTTTTCTCATTTTTAAAAATTATGAGCTTTTCAGAGCAAAAAACGTGATCCTTTAATTCTTTCAAAAATTCGATCGAGTGAAACAAAAAAACGGCTGGCTGGATTAATTTGATTTTTTGTAGGGTTTTTGTGGACATATTGAACTGTAAAAGGCACACTTAACATTAGTGGTTTCCTCAATATTTTCGATCTAGCGCTCGATTTTCCAAAAAACCACCAATAGCCCTTTTTTTGTTGCATTTTCAAATTCATGTAACAATAAGAAAAAATTTTTTTTTTGGAAAAGCAATGGCTAGTCGTTAAGGAGAATTCATTCAAGTTCTTGAAACCCACCTTTAACTTTCTGTGCGATCATTGGTTGCTGAGATATCGATAATCAAACACAAAAGGATCCTTTTCCATTTGAAGACCGATATCTCGGCGAGAAGTGGACGTATCGAGGTGTTCAAAAAACCAAATTAAAGCTAAATGAACAAAGTATCCGATCCTTATAGTGGTTAAGCTAAAAAAATTTTTTCCACGCCCGTAGACCAAAAAAAATAACTAAAAAAATTTTGAAAATTTTTTTGTTGCTGGTTTTTCTACGATTACTCAAAAACCGCAGAGGTTAAAAATTTTTAAATTTCTAATCCAAAAACTAGACACTTGGTGCTACAATTTCCTTTTTCATCGATTTCTTGTACGACCATTTCTTTCGAAGTTACGGCTCGTTGAAATTTGCCCAAAAATTTGGAATTTTTTTTTGATCCCTTAATTTTTTCCAGTAGTGTATCAGGTGTGGAATCTACTATAATAGCATAATAATTCGCTGATTTGACTTCTTGAACAATAATAGAAGATACTTTTCGTGCCAAAAGCTGAATTAATTCTTCGTAGATAGTTTTCGATAGGTAACTTGTACTGCCAGATCCTTTGTTTCCAAATTTTCTAATATGTTCTTCGAGAAATGGGTCGAAAAAAGCAAGGAATTCAATCAGCATCAAAAAATTGCCATTATTTGGAAAACCAAATTTTTCGTCACTTCCTCGGAATGGAAGCCCTCGAAAATCCAAGGCTTTAATAGCAGCGACTACTCTTCTCAAAACATTTCTCCAATACGAGATTTCTGTTTCTGTTTGAATGACTAAATCATGGTCTATCCTATTCTTATTATCTGATCTTCGCTTAAGGGTTAACATACATTTTTTATGACTTTTTGAGTGTTCATGCTCAGTAACACGAACGCCTGCATGTTTCCAATCATTAAATCCGGTTTTACCATTAAATGAACAATCTACATCAAAAAGAAGACAAGCTGCACAGAATACAGACCCTTTACTAACTGAGTAAATAAGCCACGGTCGTGGAACTTTTTCACCCGTAACAAGTTTTCTAACAAATAGTGATTCTGATAGCCATCGTGAAGTTCCATCACTGTAATCACGTTTTGTACCAGAGAAATCCAAATTTTTATTTTGTTTACACCCATGACGAGCTACATAATCTCTGGTGAAATCATTTATAGCCCATTCTGCTGGATCATCGCTTATCACAATATTTTCCGACACAACCTCTTCTATTATTCTTGTTAAGATTGTAACTTGGAGTTCATCTTCATTATTCATATTCTGTGGCAGCGAAGAAGTCGTGGAACTGCCAGTACTATTACTCGTAGACGAAGTCTGCTTTGAACTTGAGGTAGGACGTACATCATCACCTGTCAAAATTTACTATTATTCTATTAAACTAATTATTACAATTATAATAAATTCACATATCGACAAATAGATCATTATTATACACGAAAAAGATTCTGTTTTTTGTGTAACACGTTCTATCTTCGTAAAAAAATCATCTAGCTTGGGAGTTTTACTCAAAACCTCTTGTTCCTTTCTACTTTCGTTCAAAGCGCGCTTCCGATACTCAAATCCGCTAAATTTTTTGCGTCCATCGGCCATGTTTGTCAATTAATTGTATATTTATGCTCAACATTAATAAAATTTTATGCAGGTTAGATTTATGTAAACATGCCAAATGTGAAAACAAACTTCATCAAAGGAACCTACATACGTTTTAGAGCAAGAGCCCGTGAACCCCAGACCTTCGTTATTTTATGAAGGCTAAAAGTTTGTCAGCGCATGCTCCCAACACAGGTAAGAACGATGGACCATTATAAAGTTTGGGTTACAGTGGCTTTGGCAGGTAAACGGTACTAAAGGTGTGTAAAATACCGATCTAAATTCATCAAATAATAAAGTGCAATTTTTTGGTATTACCTTGAGAATATTATTAAAAATCACATTATTCATTGCCAGACACTTAACATCGTGGCAACCCCTTGCCAGACACCCTGAATGCTCACGAAATTATAATTTTACTTACGTTATAGTATAAAAGCTGATTTTTATATATAATACTTGGGTGATAAGTAAATGATGTTTCCTCATTAGCCAGACATTTTTGATAGTCCCAACCCCTTACCAGACTAGCATGTAGGATAGCTGTAGGAGCGAGTGCGAGGCAGTACGTATATGGGTGGGTGCAAGTGAGATGGCGAGTTAAGTCTACCGCGATCCCTTACTGCGCAGTTGTTATTTCTACTGCGCATGTATTGTTTAGTACTCAGTGCATGTTTACATCAGCTAAAATAATATTATATAGGGGAAGGGGAGATGGTGAAATGGACCCCTTAAGGGGGAGGGGGGTCAAGTATTAAATTTTTTTTTCATTTTTTTTTATTTTCTATACTGAATGCATAATATTTCAAGAATGTGGTGTCAAAATTTCAAGTCGATTGGAGCAAAATTGACGAAGTTATCAGTATTTTAATACTTGTCGAATTTTTATACCTATTCGACCCGACCACTTGTTAAGTGGCATATGTTTCGCTCTCTGTATAATACTTAATGCAAAATGTCCTAGACAGGAGCAAAAAGGTGCTGTAGACATTACGGATGATAGCAACATTCTTTATGGACCTGGCATTGATAATTCAGTGTTGAATAAGCCGATAAAATTCGCTTTTAGATGTTTTATACCAGAATTTTTAGTGTTCAAAACTTTTTACCGTTTTTCCCACAACTCACGATTTCAAAGTCCGGTGCCTCTCATAACTTAAAAACTACTGCACCGATCCTTTTGAAATTTTAAACACTATTTCTGTACATAATTTACGAAGTAACGCTGGAGAGATTTTTTAAATTTTATTAGTAATTCGTATTTCTTAATAACAAAATAAGTCATTTTTTTTGCTAAAAAATCGTGTTTTTTCACTTCATTGTTCCAAAAAAAGTGAAAATTGAAATTTCGAAAAATCCTCCCAGCGTTGCCTGGGGAAAACTATTATCTAATGAAAAAACTTTGAACCCTTGATTTCAGATGATCCAGCACAAAGTTATGAGGGGCGCCGCGATCGTACTTTTTTCTGAGGCACGTGCGAGTAATTGCTGCTATTGCCGTATTTTTTAATATTTCTTCGTGAAAATTTCACACAATATTCTTCAAACACCCTACTTTAATGTACCATTGGTTTGAATGAAGCGATTTTAATTGTGTCGTTACAAAAAATTCTCAAAAAGATGTATTTTTTTGTATGAATTAACCTTACCCCCCCCCCTCTCTCCTTAAGAAAAAAATTTCAAATCCTCAGTTCTTTTACTTTTTTTTACTCTCTTGCCAAGTATTTGACCTCAGTGTTGCCAGACTCTGTCTCTTAAAAAGCGGTAGCGCCACCTAAATAAAACGGTAAGCTAAGGAAAAAAAGCGGTAGATTCAAAAATTCAGATTTAGATAGTGTTAATGAAATAGTTTTAATAAAATGGTTTAAATAAATTCTTTCCCAAGTCAAAAATAGAACTTGATTTAGACTTGGTTTACCAGTCTAAATTCGGAGCCGTTTTTCACAAGATAAACTCGAATTTTTTTAATGGAGATGTACGGAAGACATCAAGTTTTCGCCTTGGTTTAGACTTAACTTGCTTACTTAGTCACGATTTAAGACGAAAAAATTGAAATCAAGTTGGAATTGATTTGGTTTAGACTTATTCGACTTAAAGTATAAGAGGAAAAAGTCTAAATCAATTCGAAATTGTCTTTATTTAGACTTAAATTATAATGTGAAAAAGTCAAAACTGAGGTGAAATAATTTTTATATATTAAGGCAAAAGTAAGGCGAATAAATAACTTTTTCTTAACTTGGTTCAGTCAGTCAAAAGTAAGGTGAATGACTATCGTGCACAAAGTAAAGACGAATAAGTTTAAACTAAGATCACAAAATACAAATAAGGTGAAATAAGTTGAAACTAAGATGAAAAAAGTTCAAGAAGTTGAAAAAAATTTAATTGAAGTCGAAAAAGTCAAGATCTTATCGAAAAAATCATCGACAAATCGATAACTTTAAAAGAAAAATAACGTGAAGCGAGCATAAATCAAGTTTTATTTTTGACCCGGGCTTACTTAATACAAAAAACATTTAACAAATAATAAATATATATCAATTTTTTATAAAAGGTTTTTTCAAATAATTTAATAATATGAATATAATTTGACAGAAAAACTTGCCGTCAATTCGAAGTGAAACTTTCAGTCAACTTAACGTCATTGTCTGACAGTAACACTTGTAGTCAAATCGAATTCAAGTTACAGACAATTTATTGATAACTTATTATGTGATTAATTATTATTATATGATTAACCGTAACTGTTTGTTCTCCAACAATTTTCTTTAAGTTGGCTTTGGAATACGGCAGTAGCTTTAAGTTAACTTGCGATTAAGGTGGCTATCAGGTTATAACTATGATAATAAAAAATGCATTTTATCAACAAACGTAAGCTGTTGTTTCTTCGTTTACTATACACTTGGGATTTACAAAGTAGAATAGACGCGGGAATCTCAAATTAAGAACTAAAATGAAAATTTAAAACGAAAAATTTCATAAATTTTTTGTTAGTTCAAAAAATTTAAAAATACGGTAGGATAGGAGAAAAAACGGTAGAACGGTAGAAATAGTAGAAAAACGGGAGATCTACCGCTAAAACGGGAAATTTGGCAACACTGTTTGACCTTAATTTCTTCTGCCCATTAAAAATAAAACATTAAAAAATGTAGGGCAAAATGGGCCCCCGCAAAAAAATTTTATAATATTTCAGCTTGTTTTACTTTTTTTTTCTTTCTGCTGAATTTTTGGTGTTAATTTGCTGTGTCTATAAAAATTAAAAAATCCTGAAAAGTTGGGTAAAACGGGCCCTCAACAAAACTCAATGTTTCTCGCTTGTTTTATGTTTTGAAACTTTTTCCTATGTATATAGTACAAAAAAATGTTGGAAAATTCAAAAGTGCACACCTCAATCGCTCATTTTATTTTTAATCATCACTTTTATTTTATAATATTAATTTATTTATGTTATTATGATTTTTTATTTGACTTATGAATTATCGATTCGGATTTTTTATTTCTGATTTTCAGCTTAATATTTTTTTATTTACATTTTTTTCAAATATCCCGCCTTCTTGTCTTAGATGCTCTTTTTTTTTCAACCGTATACTGGTACGCTACACAGTAAAAAACGAATCGTCAAAGTGTAAAAAAAAGCGTATGTTCAAATTCTGAGTGTCAAATTTTCAACACTTTTGTATGTCAATTTAACATACAATATTTATCTTGTTTCAACTGTCACAATCGATTGATTTCTTAACACACAAAAATGTTATTTTATACGAAAGTAACACTTTTTATATGTTACTGTAAAATCAACACACAAAATATGTTAAAAATAATCTCGACCGAAACAAAAGAATTCTCGGAAAATTTCAAGTAAAAATGACACTTCTTGTGTGTAAACTTAACATACAATTTGTGTAGATTCGTTTAAATAACGCACAGAGCGTGTTAAATTGGGAAGACGTCCATTGGACAGATTCTAATTGGAAAAGTAACCGATAGGACATATTCCAATAACCCAGATCCCTATTACCTGAATTACCAATTAGTAATAATCCCGATGACCCAAATTTCCAATAATCCAAAATTTCGATAGCTTAATTTTTCGTTAACCAGAAACATTGATGACAAGACATTCCAATTGTACAGGTTTCGTAAGCTCAAAGTCGATTTCTTTGTTACATAAAAAAGAAATCCATTTTGAGCATTGTTATATAGCAAAGAAATTGACTTTGAGCTTACGAAATCTGTCCAATCGAAATGTCTTGTCACAAATGTTTCTGGTTAACGAAGAATTAAGCTATCGAACTTTTGAATTATTGGAAATTTGGGTAATTCGTAGTATTGGTAAATTGGTGATTGAAATAACTGGTGATCAAGATTTTAGGTGATTGGAAATTTGGGTCATCGGGATTATTAGTAATTGGTAATTCAGGTAACAGGGATGTGGGTTATTGGGATATGTCCTATCGGTTACATTTCCAATTGGAACCTGTCCAATGGACGTCTTCCCGTTAAATTTACATTCAGTCACGTGTTAAAACTATTGCCACGGTTGTTTTTATGGGGGGGGGAGTACTACGTGCTAACCATCGTGTACCCAAATTATTGTAATGATCGGCTGGCATTTTTTATTATTCATTTCATTTTATAATTTTAATTTTAATTATCATGCAGCAAGCATAGTGTCAATTAATTTCATATATTGTGAAAACCAAGTTAAATTAAAAACATTAATAAAAACAAAAAATTACAATTGATATTATATTTTTTTTTAATTTTTATTAAAATTACTATAACTCGAAAACTATGGACTTTAGCGACTTGACTCATAGAACTTTTTTTAAAGGGAATAAAATTTCCTATAAAATTTCTATTAGCATTTTTAGTGTACTTTCATTGGTTTACGTTCTGCAAGCCAATAAAGGTCAATTTCATAGGAAAAATGAGTTCTGCAACGGACACAAGTGAAATAGCTGGAATAACAGCTAATTAACTGGTCACTTTTGAAGAACACCAAATGCCCTACAATTTGCGACCAAAACCGCGTTAATATCATGAAACGAAGCTGAGTATTAGAAAGTTGAAAAAAAAGTAATTTTATTTACGTGTATTTTAAATGAGAAATCTTTGAAATCAAATGGAAAGTACTTAGCATTGGAATGAGGAGCTCATATTTGGTAAGAATTTTTTTCTTTTCGATGTAGATTGAGATTTTGCTTGAGCACTTGAAAAAAAAAAAACCTTTGCGGAAATGAATCACCCTAATATATCTATATATATATATATATATATATATATATTGAACAATACATGATATTATTATTTTTATTATTATTATTATTTTTCTATTATTTTTACTAATATTATCGTTATTTTTAATATTTCACTGCTAAATAATCAATTATCTACAGTTGTTTCATTGATTTTAATTTAACATTAAATAATGTAAAAAATACTTTTGAGAAGTGTCCAAGTAACACAAAAGCGCATGTCAAATTCAACACTCTTCAAGTGTTGCAAATAACATATGAGTGTGTTAAAACTGAAGGTTACGTTTTCGAGAATTTTGACACTCATGACGTGTTACTTTTAACATCCACGAGTGTAACTTTTTTAAAACAAACCACGTACGTTGAAATAACATATGAATAAGTGTCAATCGATCGTTTTACACACGAAAGTGTCAATTTAGACGAATCCTTTTTTACTGTGTAATGCTGCCGCCAGTAGAGGATGGAAAGAAAAAATGAAAAAAATATTAAAAATAGCAGCCAAATTTTTTATGAGTAATCAGTTTTACTTTTTTATATAATTACAATTAAACTAAAAGGATTAAGGTAGTGATTTTCATAGGGGTTCTGTGATAAAAAATACAAAGATAATAAAAAAATAATAAGTATTAAAATAATATTAAAAAAAAAAATTAATTAATTGAAAAAAATTTTTTTTTTGAATAAGCCGCCTTTCGCGTAGATGTCACCACTTACTTTGACGACTGTCACGCCAATTTTATTGTCAGTACTAGTTAAATAGTATATATCGATGAAAAGACAAAAGAGAAGCAGATATAAGTAGTCAGCTGTTAGAAAGGGAAGCTAGAAATTTCATGTATAAACATAAATAAATAAATTTGATATCGAATTATCAGTTTCGATATTTATTGATCTAATTAAACGGGAAGGATTTAGACCGTGATTTTCAAAAGGGTTCTTGGAATAAAAAATACATAGCCAATAAAAAAAAATAGACCGATTAATTATTTCCTTCAAGAGTTATCGTGCTTACGAAGGTTCATACGTAACAATTGACAGCACTAGTTTCTTGGATTAAAATAATTAATTTAAAATCAATGAATTAATAAATCGACTTAACGTTGGGTTTAAATTATTCCTTAATAAATTATCTGCATGCGAGTACACAATTTAATATATTTTTTGTCCTATGAAAAGGGTGTAGAAATGTTTTTGTATGAGTGAAATTGTCAACGAGGAAGAACCGTCAGTAAAGCACCATCAGCGCTTTCGCGCTTGAGGTGTGCAAAAGAGTTGATAGTGTAGATATGGACCTTAAAATAACTTAATTAAAAGTTTTCTGTTGAATGACTATTTGATTAATTCGAAAAAAATTAAATTTTAATTAGTAACGCTGTTAAACTCGTGAGCTAGTTTGCCCCTTATCATAATTCTTTAATCATTTCTGTTAAAAAAATTTTAGGAACCCGTTCGGCTAAAAAATATTCGTAGGTTTTCAAAGTCTAGGCAGCCCATTTTACTCTCCCCCCCCCCCCCCCCCCCCCAGCACTTTTCATGTTAAAAACTTTAGGGGGCCCATTTTGCCACCCCCCGTTCCACTACTATCTTCAAGTATTATTAATTTAATATTAATTATTAATTAACAATATGAAATACTTTGAATATATAGGGGGGGGGGGGCAAAAGGGGGTACCTAAGGAAATACTAAGTTATTGAGGACTAAAATACGCTAAATCTTATTGTTTTTAATGATATTCAAGGTAAATAGACAAAATTTTTAGCTGCCGTTAAGAAATAAAATTTTTACTTTTGGCGGGCAAAATGGGGTACACTTAAAAAAAGCTAAAAAAAAAAAAATTTCTGAAAGTTGATCAAATTTCATTAAATTAAATTTTTTAAATGTAATATACCTCAAGAAAAATTACATTTCATATCATTGGTGGATACGAAGGCAGAAAAATTTTTTCTTGTGAGGCAGAGAGGCCCCCCTCCAAAAATGATAAATATTTTTTTTTTTTTCAATTCTTAAATTGTTTTCATCATTAAGAATGTATTTCTTTCTCTCGACAACTATTTTTGGTTTTAAAATACTCAAAAAAAAACTTTTTTAGGTGTAATAAATCGTTCCCCCTCGATTAACCTTATTACTAATTGTTATTTAATAAAAAAAAATAATTCTATATTTCTTATTTGTCATTATTCTGAACCCAAATAATGTGCTTTTTGATTTTTTAGATTACAGATTATTTTGTATTATTTTATCGATTAAAAAATAAAATATTATATTTATATAATTTTAGTAGCCAAATTTGCCCCAGATATAGAAAATCAAACGAAAAATAGATTAATATATAAATTTTTTTTTAATTTGACGGTAAAAATATAAAAGAATCATTTTTTCATAATCGTCGGCTGGTACATTTTGCCCCAGGTGTTATGGGTAGCGCTAAAAATGTGGAAATATATTAAATTTTTATTAATTTGACGTAAAAATTTGAAAAAAAACATTGTTTCATAATCTTTGTGGCTGGTCCATTTTGCCCCAGGTGTCATGCGTAGGCGTGGAAATGCGAAAATAAATCGGATCTATAGTAATTAGACGGAAAAAAAAATTTTTTTTTTTTATAAAATTTTGGGGATAACCTGTTTGCCTGCTCTACCCCTTTTTGCCCTCCCTCCACCCCTCCATACTATAAAGTAAATTAAATACTAAACAATACAAGCGCATCTCACTTGCTCCCACCCATCAACATACTGACTCGCACTCGCTCCTGCAGCTACCCTACATGCTTGTCTGGCCAGAGGTTGGAACTATCAAAAATGTCTGGCTAATGAGGAAACATCATTTACTTATCACCCAAGTATTATATATAAAAATCAGCTTTTATACTATAACGTAAGTAAAATTATAATTTCGTGAGCATTCAGGGTGTCTGGCAAGGGGTTGCCACGATGTTAAGTGTCTGGCAATGAATAATGTGATTTTTAATAATATTCTCAAGGTAATACCAAAAAATTGCACTTTATTATTTGATGAATTTAGATCGGTATTTTACACACCTTTAGTACCGTTTACCTGCCAAAGCCACTGTAACCCAAACTTTATAATGGTCCATCGTTCTTACCTGTGTTGGGAGCATGCGCTGACAAACTTTTAGCCTTCATAAAATAACGAAGGTCTGGGGTTCACGGGCTCTTAGACTATTTGTGAAACAGACTGCAGGTGGCAGCATGCGCTGTTTCAAGCTTATTAAATTTAAAAATATAAGATTTTTCGTTTAAATTAAAATGAATTGGTGCAATCGATAAATTATAACATTTTTTTAAAATTCATTGATTGATTAATGTTTATGTTTTGAAAAAATGCAAAAAATAATTCCGAAGTTTTTTCAATTTTTCGAAAAAAAAAAAGTTTGGAAAATCCAAGAGTACACGCCTCATAAAGCTTATTTAATTTTGAAATCAAAATAACTTGTATTTCTAAATTAAAGAGTAAAACAAAAAAAAAAAATTTTGCTACGATCACGCCACTGTTTATGTCAACATTTGACGTCAAAAAAATAGAAAGAAAATTAAAAAAGAGTTGTGCAAAAATCAGCCGCTTGGATGCAGCACCAGTAAAAGGCCCACAACAGAATATATCTATATATATGTTTGCAAAAATATCCGTCAGAGGTAGCATCAGCGGAAAAAAATATATACGGGATTTTGTATACAAAAATGCTATCAGTCATCACTTTTAATTAAATATAAAAAAAAAACTATAGAAACTACAATAGTGAATATCGAAAGGGTTCATCTTGAGAAAATTCTGAACAAAATAAGAAAAAAACCGCTCTCGATAAAAAAATTTTTTCGGCAGTTATTATGACTACATCCAAAAAAAGTCTATACATACAGACATTCGGACGTCCAAGTAAAATTTTTTTAAACTTTTTTTTTTATTCAAATTAGCAAACCAAATGTTTTTGAAAAAACATTAAATATGTTTTCTCAAGTCTTTTCTTGATATACGTGAACTCATATTATCCTATCAATGAAATATGGACATAATAGAGTAATTTTAAGGCCAGAAAATCGCTTGACCTTACGTGTTGAGTAATACCTCAAACGCTTCGCGTTAAGTAGCAATTAATAAATCAAATTGATTACCTGTAGAGCTTACAGAAAAGTCATATCGAATTGTGTTAGTGAGCCTTAGAGAATGAGTTATTAATAATAGGAATATTATTATTAATAATAGAAATAGTTAAATATCATTTTAAAATGACAGAATATTTATTTAACGTTTAATATTTATTTTTTTTGTATTATGACAAAAATTGTTCATGGAAACATTAACATTGAACATTAATTTCATGGTGTAATACGAGATACCTCAATATTACTATCAAAAAAGGGTTATTGTCACTCTGCTAATTTACAGTGGGTAACCCATAAGATAAATGCATCGTTGGGAATATAATAACTCTGAAATAAGTTTCTTACCAGGGACACTGCAAGATGTGGGCGCGATCTAGTGGCGAGCACCGAACTACTCCCGCTGCTGCTGGCTAGCACCATAACTTCCTCTCCTCCATATTTATCTTTTCTCCCAAAAATTTCTCTTAGTTCAAGTCTTGATGCTAACCAACAGAAGCGGGAGTAGTTCGGTGCTCGCCACTAGATCACGCCGACAGCTTGTAGTGCCCCTGGTAAGAAACTTAATTCCGAGTTATTATATTCACGATCCCTGATTAAAAGAATCGATTCGAAACGATTTGCAATGTTAAATGCCCAGAAGAAGGGTGATTCAAAAGTATTCAAAGTATTCAAAAGCAGTATTTAATAGACTTTATTTGGTTAACATTAATAATTCTCGCTCTAAGGTAATAAAATCATTTGGTAAAGTTAAGAAAATATTTATTTAATAGACAACTAAATTATTTTATAGTGCCAACAAATCCAAATATTAAAGAAAAATATTATTATATTAACTCTAATAAATATTACTTAGACACAAAAAAATATATTCATTTAGAATAAATATATATATTTGTTCGAGGTTAATAAATATATATTTAAACCTAATGATTACTAATTTAAAAAGTTATAGTGCTCGGCAGCAGCAGCGATAGTAGTTCGGTGCTCACCACTAGATCGCGCCCACCTCTTGTAGTGTGCCTGGTAAGAAACTTATTTCAGAATTATTATATTCCCAACTTAAAGCATTTATGGGACAGGTTACCCGCTGAATGTTAGCATAGAGACGATCTCTTTTTCCTTGAACAATTTTCGTCAAAGTACAAAAAAAACATATGTGTTAAGGAAATAAATTATTTTTCTAAATATGGATTCATTTAATTGTTAAATAGATATTCTGTCATTTTAAAACAATATTTGATTATTATTAGTAACTTATTCTTTAAGGCTCACTAATATATTTCATTATGACTACTTTATAAGCTCTACAGGCAGTCAATTCGATTTTATGCTCGCTACTTAACGCGTAATTATCTTTACTTAACATTTTGTAGTTTCTAATAATTTGTTTTGTTGGTAGATTATAAAATATTTCGTTAAAACAACCAAATATATAATTGGCAATGGGCAATCAAATCATTTTGTTGTCATAACTAAAATTTAGTTGTCAGAAGAAGATTTTTTTCTCAGTGTAGTTCAATTGCACAATTCAATTCGTCAAGACTTGTGACAGCATCAAAAGTACTTTATGAGACTCTCAAGTCATAGGTCCCAAGTTCGAAACCTCAACCTACTAGTACTTTTTTTATTATTTATTAAAAAAATATACAAATGAATAAAAAAAAAGTACTAGTAGACTGAGGTTTCGAACTTGGGACCTATGACTTGAGAGACTCATGAAGTACTTTTGATTCTGTCACAGGTATTGACGAATTGAACAATTTTGTTCTTATTTATGGTCTGTTTTTTAACTTCCCGCTAAGAAAATTGTAAATTTTCAAAATTTCGGGAAGGCCCGGGAAAAACGAATCATATATGACCATATATCGCCAATTTATATATATGGCCATAAATAGTCATATATGGCTATATAATCATATATTGTGCTTTACTTTCAAAAGAAAAATTGATAAAATAATAAAAAAAAAAATTCATTACAATTAGATGTCTCATCTAATAGTCTCTGAAGTAGATCATTATTTTTTTTCTTCGATGATAAATTGCGGCATTGGCTGGGTTCGATCCTGGGTCCTTTAGATTTAAAGTCTGGCGCGCTAACCATAGTGCTGAGGGATGAACATGGAATACAGAGTCTTTTTTATTTATTTAGATGCAGGTGAATGACCATACATGACCATTAGGGTGGACCGAAAATACACTTTTTTTTTAATTTTCATTATTAAAACCAAAAAAATTTTTCGGAAAACAAAAAAAAATTTAGGTTGATATCTTGGGCTCGCTAAATCCCGCTAAAGTTAGAAGCTGTTTGAAATTTTTTTTCCAAATTTTATCATAAAAATTTCATAGGAAATTCAATTTTCTACAAAAAAAGACTTGATAAAAATTGATTTAAAGTTGATAGTTACAAAGATAATAGCGATTCTTGGTGAAAGCCACCAAGTAACGAGAAATGTGACTATCTAAACGCAATACTGCTAGTTTCTGAATAAGTATAAATTTCAAGTTTTTTACCAGAAGGCCAATTTTGTAAGAAATTTTATTTCCTATAAAATGTCTATGATAAAATTCATATTTTACCCTGAAAAACATGACATCTTGAATAATTATATTTTTTAGAACAAAATTACAATTATCTCAGTAACTATCAACTTTACATAATTTTTTTATAGGACCTTTTTCGTAGACAATTAAATTTCCGATCGAAATAAGTTGGAAAAAAAATTTTTAAAAACTTTAAACTTTAGCGAGATTTGGCGAGCCTAAGATATCGACCTAAAATTTCTTTTGTTTTCCGAAAAATTTTTTTTTCTACAAAAGAAAATATTTTTGGTATTAATAATGAAAATTCAAAAAAGCGGATTTTCGGCCCACCCTAATGACCATATATGACCATATATGATTTGTTTTTCCCAGGATTCGTCAGAATCACTTTGAATTTTATTAAATTTTCAAAACCACATACATTTAGAAATTCTTCTTTGCAAGAAAAAATAGATTCTTGAAAAAAAATTTAGATCTAGCTAAATCTAATCAAAACAACAAAGATCGGAATTTCCCATGATTTAGATCTGCATAATCGTTTTTCTCGGGTTGATCAAAGTAAATGTATTCAAAATAATTCAGACTTATGAGGATCTCTTTAATCTATAATTTTTTAAAATATTTTATATTAAAGAGCTTTGAAATTTCCATAAAAATCAGATTTGAGTTTTTTGAGTTTAGGGATTTTCCGTTTTTTGTCTTGATCTTCGTATCCAAAAAATAGAAAACCTATATTTTCGTAGATCTTACTTATGTGTAGGATTTAGATCACCATAGATCAAAATAATTTGTTTCTCGAGTTCTTGTGTGAATTACATACATAGCTATATACGAATCATTTATGATCATAATTTAAAATATATGACGTTAATATTATAATAAAAAAAATAAAGTAATAAAAATATATGAACACAAAAATAAAATCATGTCTATATAAGACTATATGGATCATATATGGTCATGTATAGCCATACATAGCCCATACATGGCCATATATGAAATCACTTCAAAACTATGTATGGCCCTATAGGTTATTAGGGTGGTCGTTAAAAATTAAATTTTCTCGGGCGCCCCATAAAAAGCTTCTTTTTAGTGAAAAAAGGAGTGGGGAATTTGGTTTTTTCGTTTCAAGTAAAAATAACACGTGCGGCAGGACGATCAATTTCATTCGATTCATTTTTCGATGCAATCGCGGTTTTTTTTTAATATCTCATGAAATATGCAGATTAACGGAAAAAATCATAGTAACAATTTTGTAGGAAATTAAATTCTTCATAAAAAAGTTCGTATTCATTTTTTTTATGAAATGTATATTTATGAAGATATTTTGAAATAACTTTTTTAGATCTTATTAATTGACGATTTTAAGGATAACGAATGTCAAAAATAACGTTTTTCTTTAAATATAGACAACTTCGTAACTCGTTACATATCAATCCTTAATGTGTTATAGTTTCTATATACTTAGAAAAATTTTATTTTCAAAATTTGTAATTCTTAATACGCTCGACTGATGAGTTATAAAAAAAGTTTTTTCAAAATATCTTCATAAATACACATTTTATTAAAAAAATTAATATGACCTTTTTTATAAAGAATTTCATTTCCTACAAAATTGTTCTCATTATTTTTTTTTTTAATCTGCATATTTCATGAGATATTAAAAAAAACCGCGATTACATCGAAAAATTAACTTTGATTGTCCTGCGGCACGTGTTCTTTTTACTGAAAACGAAAAAACCAAATTCTCCACGTATTTTTTCACTGAAAAGAAGCTGTTTTATGGGGCGTCTGAGAAAATTTAATTTTTAACGACCACCCTAATGGTTATATATGCCCTGACCACGTCATATATGGAAATATATAATATCTAAGATGAGTAAATAATAAATGATGTACTTTAATATATGACAATATATGCCTACATATAATCATATATGCCCATATATAGCTATATATGGTAAAACTCAATACATATATATGCTCATACATGGCCATATATAGTCATATATGGCCACGTATAGAATCACTGGAAAACTATACGTGCCCATATACGGCTATATATGTTTTGGTCATGTCATATACGGCCATATATAATTTCCGACACGAGAAATAGTAAATGGTGTACTCTGATATGTAACTATATATGGGTATACGTGGCCATATATAGTCATATATGACCATACATAGCCAAATATAAAATCATTTGGAAACTATATATGACCTTATATGGCCATGTATGATACATATATGGCCATGCATGACCATATATGATTCGTTCTTCCCGGAGTTATTTTTTTCTCCTCGATTTTCTAAAATCGAGTTTTCATCAGATGTCGACGTTTTGAGGTCCTAGGAAGCTATTCTGACTATTTTCAAAATGATGTCCGAGGGTGTGTGTGTGCGTGTGTGTGTGTGTGTTTGTGTGTGTAAACTCTTTGTAACTTTCTAACTAATAAACCGATTTGGATGGTTACGGCGGCAGTCGGAAGAGCTTGTTGGCCATAGTTTCAATTTGATCAACATAGAAAAAAAATAGAAACAAATTATATAAATAATATATAAAAAAAGATATAATTTTTTTTCCGGTGTTGTTGATTAAATCAAAAATATAATTTTTAGAATTCCATAATTATATTTTTTGTATATTGTAAATTATATGGTAATATATTATTTTTACATCATAATACCGATATTTTTTTCTATAATTTTCAACATATATTTAATATACTTTAATTATATTTTCAGACATATTTTTTTATATTCTTAAATATATATCTTATATTCACTCACGCAAAAAAGTAAAGGAAAAGAAAAATTTTAGAATTTTTTTAATGAATTGCAAGGCAGTAACTTTGTGAAAAAAAAATCGTACTTATCAAGATTTTAAAAAAGCACCTAAAAGCTTGAAATCTCTAGTTTCGATCGGTTTAGCTGAAAAAATTTCCCACGGCCTATGGACTCTTTAAAAGAAAAAACAAATTTGAGATTTTTGTCTCGCGATATTTCTCATGATTGCGCGATAGTCGTAGATCTAAATAAATTTTGATAAAAATATATTATAATTAAAGATTTTAGGCTTTTAAATGCTTTTTTTCAAATCTCGATAAGATTTTTTTTCATAAAGTTATAGCTTTGCAAAAATCATTTAAGAAATTCTCAAATTTTTCTGTCCCTTTCATTTTTTGCATGAGTGTATTCAAATTACACTTAAAATATATAAAATATATACGATAATCGGCCAAAAGTTAGCTATTAAAAAAACATTTTTTATACATAGGGTAAGAGCACCAGTACCCAGCTCCTAACCAGTAGCCAGCCGGTCCTATACTTTAACATGTGATGGTGGGAGGATAGAAGACCGAGCAGATCAGCTGCGTGATTTACTGGCTAATGTTATCAATTCTACTTATTACTAAATTACTACTCTAACTATCACTATTATACTAAGTATTATTACTATGCTACTATTATTACTATGACTAATTCTTATATCTATGACTATTACTACCCACTATTAATAACTATTGTTTGTTTATCTACTTATACTAAATACTAAAACTATTATTATAATTACTTAATACTATGATATCTTATTACTAGTTTCTTACTCTAATTATTATGACTACTTACTGTTATTTTGACTAAATTTCTATTCTTACACTATTAAATACTAAAAAATTTATTACTATTTATTTTTATTACTATGACTGTGCTTATTATTACTAAGATTTAAATGACTGAAAAATTATGTGATATTATATTTATGCGAGTGTTCGATGTGGGAATGTGAATGCGCGACTGAGTAAAATTATTCTAAGTCCCGAGGAGAAAAAGTCAAAGGGAAAGAATAAAAACGGGAAAAAAAGATTCCGAATAAATCTTTTAAATGATTCAAGAGATTGAAAGAATTGAGAAATAAAGTGAAATATGAGAAATAATATGTGAAAATTTAAATTAACTCTAAGTTTTAATCGCTCATTCTTTCATTTTCTTTCCATTCGCCCGGTTCACCGGCGCTCGCACGGCTAAGTTCTCCGTATTTAGTGTTTACTTAAATACTTAAACACATTCTTCTTCTTTCGTTTTTATATTTTTTTACTTTAAAGAAATTACTTTTTTAATTTCCTTTGATTTCGTCAGTCTGGACTTAGAATAATTTTACTGACATGATACTTTCGCGGAAAACGATAGAGGGCGATGGGAATTATTCTGTCCATGGCTACAACGGATGGGTCAGTTAATAAAACCGGTCATAAAAGCCTGTAAACTCAACTTAGTCTCCCAGGAGGTTGTCCGAGAAGACCATTCCCAGACAACGCCGTGGAAACTCTCATACCAGGAGTCCGACCGGGCCAGGTAAGTTAGTTTTGATCTCCTCGGGAGGGTAAAGTATCCCCACTCTGAGGCCTTCTGCCAAAGGGTGGCAGGTAAAACTATCCGAGTAGGTGGGGGTTCTGACGGAGACCATCCGCTTACCCTCTGGGAAGGGAACTCGTGTAGGGCTAACGGGGAAGTCGACCAGACACCCCCGAGGCAACCGGGAGGGGTTAGAACCGCGTTAATTAGACCGCGTAACTTTTTGGTGTGTGATTGTGTGAATTTAACCGCGAAACCGTGATAATTATTATAATAATAATAAACCGTGATTATACCGTGATTATACATAATTAAACCGTGTTTAATTTTTGATCATAATTATTGTAAGAGGTAGTAGAACTGGGCTGTAAGCCAAAAATCTCAAGTAAATAATTAATAACTAAAGTTTCCGACGACATTTGTTTTGTTTACGTTTCTTTTGATTGTTTAATAAAGTCTGGTTTATTATTTCACGTAAACCTGTGTTTCTTTTGCTTAAAAACCCTTTTTCTGTAACCCTGGACTCCGGCGAGCTAAACCGAGCAAAAAGGGGTAGCTATTAAGTATAATTTTCTATTCGTTTGTTTTCAAAATCAATTAATTAATAATTCCTCGTGTAAATTAAATTTACCTGGGTTTTACTCGTACAACTTTAAATTTTCTAATTTTTCTATTTGTTTGTTGCCACAATTAATTGATATCTATTTAATAAATACAATTTAACCCAACCTTACTCGTTACAAACATTGGCTCAAAATATATATAGATATAATTTAACATGGGGTGGCTGGCTACTGGTTTGAGGCTGGGTACTGGTACTCTTACCCTATGTTAGATATTTTTTTAATGAATATTTTTCATGGGACGGATAGTACTTGTTTCGAGAAATTTTAATTTCTTCAAACAAGAAAATCCAAGATTGCTACAATAAACTATCACATCTTTCTTCTTGAAACAAGTAAAAATTTTTCTAATCAAGTATAAAACCATGTTGACGTGAGGACAAAACATTTTGATTTAAGATAAAATTTCCAAGACAATTATTTACTTGGTGCAAGAAAATCTTGATTTTGCGAATCGTTAAAAAGTATAATTTCAAAAGTATTCGTAACAGTTCGAAAAATTGAATCGTTTTGAATTGTTTCAAGTCTCTTTATGAAACAGAAATTCAACTATTATTTGTTGATTCACAAGTATTTACAACCATTCGAAAAAAATAAGTCGTTTCTCATCATTTCGAATTTCGATACAAAACGAAAATACAATATTATTTATCGATTCGAAAGTATTGAAAACAATTCGAAAAATTGAATCGTTTTTAATTGTTCTACGTCTCCCGATGAATCAGAAATTCAACTATTAATTGTCAATTTAGAAGTATCTAAAACTATTCGAAATATCGAATCGTTTTAAATTGCTTTGAATCTACCTGCGAATCAGAAATTAGTTTACTATTTGTCGATTAAAATGTACTCACAACAAATTAAAAAATTAAATCGGATTGAATCTCTTTAAATCGTCTAGACGAACCAGAAGTTTAACTATTTTAGGTCGATTCAAAAGTATTTGGAAATATTTGAAAAATTAAATCGTTTAAAATTTTTTTTAATTTTTTTGGGTACGTCGATTCAAAACGATTCATTTTCATTCGCCCTATAAAAACGATATCGATTAAGTCGATTCTAAAGTATTTAAAACGATTAAAAAATATTTTTTTGAATCGTTTTGAATCGATTTGAAGCGTTTCTTTTAATCTTTCAAATTAATTAATTGTATGTCTATGCGTTAGAGAGTAATCAAATTTCAAACAAAAACATCAATTTTGAGAAACAAATAAAAGTTTGAGCTTCAATATCTCTTAAATTGTTGGATTTATGAAAAAAACATAAGAGACCTTTCTTGAAGAGTTGTGAATTTCCTACAAATATTAGCATTAGTTATAGCTGTACACTCATTTTTCAGCTAGTTATATAATTTTTCTCATTGCACTAAAATTGGGTAGTATCATTACTTAGACCAAGTTAAACGGCATTAAAGTAATCTTTTTCATTTTTTTTTTTTTTATTATTTTCGGATCACAAATAAATGATTTGTACTAAGTGAAATAATCTAACTTGGGAAATAACGAACACCCTAATATATGTATAGTATTTATACATAAATTGTTTTTTAAAGCGGCCAGATTCAGAGCGGACACTTAGAAAGAGTCTAATCTGCCTGCTAATAAAATCAACGACCAAATCGAGCATAATGATATGATAGTGGGGGACTGTATTTCTCAGAAATATATATTTCCCTACAGCCCCAAAAGCGGACACTTTCAGAGAGTCGACTGTAATGATTTATTTTTTATTTACTTCTTTTCATCTTACAAATAAAAATGTATACTCCAAACGTTAGAATAGTAAATTGTAAACATTACAAACAATAACAATAACTATACCTTAGCATTATTCGATACGCTAGGGCCTCCACGCACAAATTCTGCCATTCTTGGAACAATTCTTTATAAAAATATGTATATCGTAGAAAATTTTACACTCTTTCGCAACCACCATTCGTTGCATGAAGATATTTAAAATAACATTATTTAAAAATAAACATTAATTTTACATAGTAAAATACAAAAAATATAAGGCTGTTATCATTAATCATTTTGCACACTAGATATGTGACATCAGACATTCACATTTAGCCTACTCTAAATCACCAATACAGTAAGTAAAATATAAAGATCAGACCAGAGTATTACTTTGAATCTAAGGGCCAGAGATAACTTACAAAGCTACGTGACTAGAGTGCAGTATTTTTTTCGTTGTACAGTTGGTTGTCTTCATCTTTAAAGGTCCACCCTAATAGCACAGTTTGCTTTAGCAAGTTTACTTACAAAAGTTCCCTGATAACCACCTAAACCGTAAGTTAACTACAAGCTATTGCCGTATTCTCAAGCCAACTTAAGGCTGGGCCGCACCTAACGAAATCCTGAATTTAAGAATTCTAATTACTTTTGGAATATTTATGGGACTCGAATGATGAAAATCTTCCGAGGAAGTTCGTCTTCGGCTTCTAATCGGAAGCTAAGAAAATTGCTGTTATGACAATTATTTAATAAAGAATTAGAATTCTTAAATTCAGGATTTCGTTAGGTGCGGCCCTGCCTTAAACGAAAGTGTTGGAGAGCAAACAGTTACGGTTAAGTTGACAGTCAACTGTCTATAACTGGAATTCAATTTGACTACAAGTGTTATTGTCAGACAATGACGTTAAGTTGATTGAAAGTTTCACTTCAAATTGACGACAAGTTTTTTTGTCAAATTACATTCAGATGACGATAGTAGATTTGCATCAACTTCATGCAAGTATTATCCAGCCAAGGTTTACCAAAAGCTTGTCGTTAAGTTAGCCGTAAGTGTTTCACTGCAGAACTTGTTAAGCAATTGTATTTAGAGTGTGGCTATCAGGGTTTCCTTGAATTTTTCGTCAAATATCCGTCAACTTCGGACTTTTCCGTTGTTGACGACAATTTGTATGCAACTTGCTATTCAATTTGACGTAAATTCACTGCCCGAATTAGAATGCAAATTCACTTCAAAAATTGACTAAAAAATAGTTGTCAATTTTCAGGCAAATTTTTACTTCAATTTATGGTTAATTTGACTTGAAAAATTGTAAAGTATTTTTTTACCGTCAAATTGTAGACATTTTTATGTATAAATTTGCTAACTTTCTAAAATGGTAAGAATTAACATTACCCTAATAGCCAGAGTTGCTCGTCAAAAAGTATGTATTCATTAGCTTGCGTCCAACTTGACGACAAGTTGTCGACGACTTTAGCTTTTGTAACTTTTGGCTGCAAGTTACCGCCGACTTTCTGAGAAAGTTGACACCAATATGGAGCCGCAACTGGGATGCGGGTTTCTGAGAACATTGAAGGCAACTTTCCGTCAACTTATGATTGCCAACTTTTGTAACCAACTTTTGCCACCAACTGTCTCAGAAAGTGACCGTCAACTTATTGGATTTCCAACTTTAGCTACTAACTTTCTCAGAAAGTGTCTATCAACTTTAGAAGTACCAACTTTTCCTGCCAACTTGGCTTTCAAGGTACCGACTTTGTTTTTTTTCGTAAAAAGTTATCTCTAAATTGAAGAAAAATTAACCGCAAATTTTCTTTTCAACTTTTGCTGTCAAACTGTCGCCAAATTCGGGCAGCAAATTTCGGTAATTTTGATTGTCAAATTACTGTCAATTTCAAGCAAAAGTGGTTCTATTACCCTGATAGCCACCTTAACCGTAAGTTAACTTCAAGCTACCCGATAGCCAGATCTTGCTCTGCAAGTTCTGCAGTGAAACATTTTCGGCTAACTTAACGAGAAAGTTTCTGGCAAGCTTGGCTGGATAATACTTTCCTTTAAATTGGCTTCAGAAAACTTGCAGTCAATTTGAAGTGAAACTTTCAATCAACTTAACGTCATCGTCTGACAGTAACACTTGTAGTCAAATTGAATCCAAGTTATAGACAATTTACTCTCAACTTAAAGGTAACTGTTTGCTCTCCAACACTTTCCTTAAAGTTACCTTTAGAATACGGTAGTAACTTGTAGTTAACTTACGGTTAGGGTAGCTATCAGGGTAGTACTTACAATTTGACAGAAAATTTGTGGGAAAGTTTGCATCAGCTAATTGAACATCAATTTTTTACAGCCAACTTTCGTCAGATGACAGCCGTTTCTTTTTGTCAATTTGCAGTCAGTCAAAGTGTCTATCAGGGTATGCCGCTCTATATTTTTTACATCATACTATATTTCAGTCAAGTGTTGAAAAGTCTGAGGGTAGCAGCTATTTAACGTGAAATTGAAATAACATTTTGCAGAGCAACACTTATTCTTACTTATTTTGGAAGATAACTGAATGAGATTCCTCGGTAAACAACTATATTCAAATTATTAAAGGTAATAATAATTTTTTAATAATCTTATTATTTTTTTAAATAAAATTAGCGGACTCACAATCTACACTACTTTTCATAAAACATTTTTACTGTTTTGAATTTCGAGTCCACCTATTTACTTTACCTTGTTCTTTTCTTCTAGCCATTTTCTGCGAAATATTTTTAACTCGTTGTTTATAAGTGAACTAAATCACTGATTGAATGATATCCGGGTTTGATAATAATTCGTCTTATATTCTGAATTAAAAATATCTACAAATGGTGAGTAATTAATGATTTTGAAATTAACAGACTATTTATGATTCTTAAATTTTGAAATAATCAAATTCTACTGTATTAGAAAATGTACACAAACAGTTTGAAAAGTCCTTCGGAAGCAATTTTTCACATTAATTTCTATTCATTCGAAGTTCGTAGGTTACAAATGGAAAAATTATCGATTGTTCGCTCATTTTTCTGCCATTGTAATTATTATTTATTTCATGTTTTATTATTTTAAATTAGCGAATAATTACTTGAAGTTTTTCAAGTTTTTATTTGTAGGTTAGTATATTTTATATTTCGTTAAAGACCTCATAGTTTTTAATCAAAGAGTTCTTTTACAATTCAATATAGAAATAATTATTAATTATACAACTATCATTGTTCATAATGATAAAGACATCTTATAATTAATTTTTATATTATTTGTGAAAACTGTAATTTAAATCTGACTTAGACATGTTACGATGTAATTTATAATTTCACAATTAATTTAAAGACTCGAAATGTATAAAATAATCAACTGATGGAATTGAAGAATTTTCAGTAATCAATATTCAAATTTTTAATCAAGCATTACTAAAAAGTGTAAGTAGCAAACAACCGGCAATTTTTTCATAAACAATGAAGGGTACATTCTGAAATTCACCTCGAATTGCTATCGCCGATGCTGCTAATATGGGCTACAGTTACTTGGTGCGCATTTCAGAGTGTAACCTTAATATTATTAACAAAACGAAAATGTTCTTATTTTAATCAATGCTTCAAATTATATGTTATTATCAGTGTATTATCAGTTGTTCGTTTAAATATAAATTTGTTGGAGATATTTTCAAAAATTATATCAACTAATATTTTCGATAACTCATGCTCAGAATAAATAAAATACGGGGTGACCATAAGCCGGGAATTCCGGGAATTCTCAGAGAATTTAATGCAACCGGGAAATACTCTAGAAATTTCAGGGAATTTCGAAATGTATCCGGGAATTTGATTGCGACAGTCAAAAACTTTTAATAAAACACTAATCACAAAAATTGAGGAAAATTCAGAAAATTCAAAATTTATGTCATTTTTATCAGGATCTAACTCATAGGAAAATAGTCGTACAACAAATACAAAAAAAAAAATTGTAGCTTCAAGTATCGAGATTTCTGATCTAGCCTTAAAAATTTTTTTATTGAGAGCAGTTCCGGAGTAGTGCTTAGAAAACGATCGAAAAAAAAATTTCCAAATTTTTGCTTGTCTTAAAAAGCGCCCATGGGCTTTAATAATTTTTTTTCAATAATTACCATTGAATTTTGATTACTCTAGAACTGTGCATACTAAAAAAGTTTCAAGACTAATCAGAAAACTAGACACTTGGAGATACAATTTGCTTTTTTGTTTTTGTTGTACGACAATTTCCTTCAAGTTACATCCTGTTGAAAATCACTTGTAAATTTGGAATTTTTTTAATAATTCTCAATTTTTGGGACTAGTAGATTGTGAATTTCATTAAATCATAAAATTTCTCATTAAATACTTTAACTTACATATTTTTAACATTAAATAATAAAAAGTAGGCCATATTAGTTTATTTTATTGAATTTTCTTTGGTTTCTTGCATGATTTAACCACCAGATTTAATTATTGACAATGAAAATATAATAAAAAGTTTGAATATTTTAATGATACTAATAAAATTTCTGAATCAGGGACAAATGTAGAAAACTCTATAGGGAAACAGGATAATGATATTACTAATTTTGGACAAATTTAAAAAAAAAAAAAAAAAAAAAAAAACGTAAAGAAAATAAAGAATATTCTTTTAGCGTGTTTTTTTTTTTTTTCACTTATAATACCTGTTTGTTTGAGTTTAATTCCACGGAAAAACTGTAACTGAAAAAATTACTACAAACAATCATTTGCTTCTATAGCTGAGTAATTATCTACTATTAATTCTTTCATCAGTTTTAAGAACAGAAATTTTAAACTCGATAAAATGATCTCACATGTAAAGAATATTAAGATTTTTAAAAGACGGACAATAAACAATATTGTGTTTAAATCAATATAATCTGGGTGTTATAAACGGTCGACACAACATGAGTGTTATTTTTAACAGACTATTTGTGTCAACATTTCAACGATAAATTTGAGTACTACAAAAAGTCAATTAAACACTTAATGTTAGTAGCGACATAAAAAAGATGTTAACCTTTACATTTTATTACCGTACCATAGATATAAAGTAAAATAATTTAAATATTATGTTGAGTTTATTACTAGTGACAACTACTATTTTTTAACATTCAACTATTTTCTGACAGTAAACAGTGATTTTTTGTCAGTATTAAACAAGTCACGTAAAAATCCATACCAATTGTAGATAGTAAATCAATGAATTAAAAAAAAAAAAACAAAAACACATTTTTATTTAGCGAAAAAATAATTTTAACATTACATGAGATAATTATCAACTATAACTTAATCTTTTTTGTTAAAATGATAACAATTCCAACTTTTAGTAAATGGTAAATTTAATATATTAATAATAGTCCAGTCGAGTTAGTCCTAAAAAGTAACCTTTACTGGTCATAATTCCTGTCCAACTCATTTGTTCACAGAATGATTCTAAATTTGCTAAAAGTACGGCAACCGAAAAAATCCAACAAAAAAGTGCGTCGCAAATATGAGTGTAAAGTTAGCCGACATTCGACAATTTTTATTTTCGGCAGAGCATATTTCCGATGCAGTGTAAGTTACTTACGTATTGAAAGTGAGAAATGGTGCGTTTTTTCAAATCCTTAATGTCTATTTAAAAAAAAATTTTTTTTTTCAATACCTAAACGACAATTTGAAAAATAAAGCTTTCATAATTATCCCAAGTGACCAGGCTCGCTTTTTGTTAGCTTCAAGTTGCCCGTTCCAAGTCAACTTTCTGCTATTCTAAAATGTTAATAAAATGGTAACAAATAAAATTTTTAAAAAGTTAACTTTTAAAAGTTTTCTTAAAGTTACCAAAAAAATGTTAACAAAACGCAACATAAAAAATGTTAGTAAATAGTTAGCATAAAATGACGTAATAAATGATGAATATTTGGGGATGAATAAAAGTTACCATTTTAATGCTGACAATTTGTTATTCGAAAATGTTAACTAAATGTTGACTTTTTTACGTTATTTAAAAGATAACGATGAGTTGTTAATGTTTTGTTAACTATTTTAGGTGAACATTTTGTTATATTTTAATTTTAGCTTTATTTTGACAACTGGCAACTGAAAAATGTTGCCATTGTTGATGTCATTTTATGTTACCTTTTTCATAACTTTATTTTATATACGCTGCCATTTTTTTAATGTTGTGACTTGTGTGTTCAACATGTCGATTGTTATACATCAAAGTGCGCTCAAGAAAACGATAAATGCTTTAAAATAACTTTTGACTACGTGTAAATTTTATAATAAATCATTAAAAATAAATTTAAATATTAAAATTCTTACATGTATATACCCAAAATATACATGTGTAAACCGATAGTGGACAATTAAGAGTTAGTAAATAAATGAAACACTAGTGCATTCTATATCTTATTGTAAAAAAAGAAATCGTCTTTGCTTTTATAAAATAAATTAAATCAAAATAGTAATTTTTTCAGTTTACAATAGAACATGCTAAGTTCTTTGGTTTTGTTTATTTACGTACTTTTAATTACACTACTATTCATCATATCTACAAGCCCTCAAAAATTTAACAATTTGCTAGCATTGAGTCTAGTATAAATATGTTTAATTTGTTAACATAAAGATAACATTCCAAATCGTATATGTCAACATAAAAAAGTTGTCAATTTCTTACTTTTTTTGTACCAAAAAGCTAATTGCTATTTGTCAACAAAATGTTACAAAGTGTTATCAAAATGTTACCAAAATGTTGACAAAAAGTTGACAAAATGTTACCATAAAGTTATTGTTAGCGTGAAATTGTTTGATTTGTTTGTATTTGTACATTTTGTATATTTCTTATTTTTAACTTAATTTTACCTGTAAATTAAATTGAATTAATGATCTAAATTAAATTAAGTGGTTTTGACAATGGATAGGATAAGATAGGTATAATTTAATGAAAGTCGTGGTTTGGGTGTGACAAAATGAAGAATGTATTTTGACCCAAAAATTAGGGAAAGCACTACGGCATAAAACCCTTTGAAGAAGTTACAATGATAAAGATTAAGAATATTGAAATAATGATAATGATAGTAACTCGTTGAACAATTAGCACAAGATATTGAATATAGGAATATACATGGTTATACGTGTTGTGTGTGTGTGTGTGTGTGTGTGTGTGTGTGTGTGTGTGAGTGTGTGTGTGTGTGTGTACTGTATACGCGAGAGCATGTAGAGTTAGAAGTTACGCGATGCTGGATCGTCGTAACTGCTCGAGACTGGTTGATACAGTCTTGAAAATATACCCGTCGGTATATTGTGAGATATTATACACGTCTGTATATGAGATGATAGGGACTCGAACTATCCATTGGTGGATAATTAGGCCTTAAATTCGTACGAATGGGTGAATAATTATTCGATAGAGTTTGATAGTGATCACTGGTGCTGATTACGATATGATATACACGTCTGTATATGAAATTGAGAGAAACTCTAACTATCCATTGGTGGATAGCTAGGCTGTATGTTTGAATGCGTAGAAGCGAGTTTACCGATCGATCGGATTGGCTGTACGAGTTGAATCGTTGTAAGCCATAAGTAAGTGAGCCTTGATCAGAAGCTACTGAACCTTATTTGAATTGTGCAGAGACAGTATAATACGACTAGTCGTTGAATTGTATGTCAATTAGATTGGCGTCTAATCAATCGGTATTGATAGACTATTGATTATTGATTGCGATAGAAGCTGTTGTTTAACTGCAGTTAGATTTAAATCTGATCAAGTGGTATTGATAGACTATTGATTATTGATTGCGATAGAAGCTGTTGTTTAACTGCAGTTAAATTTAAATCTGATCAAGTGGTATTGATAGATTATTGATTGCGACTGAGGCTGTTGTTTGAATGTAAGTTGTATATTGAATCTAGTCAACTGATGTTGATAGATTATTGTTGGCGACCGGGCCGTTGAATTGAATAAAGTTAAGTTCGATATAGTCGATTAAATTGACGCGAGTTAACATCAATAAAACGCGAACAGATATCAAATGTCAGATATTATTTATACGATCGGTATCGAATATCAACGTGAGCTATTAATATAGAATAACAAGCACAAATGACCCGAAGGTTCATTGAGAAAGGAACAGATCTGTTGAATTGAACGAATATCAATGTAATGTAAATAATTATCAATTATTACATACAATTGACGTTATTATTATTTGATGTTAATATGAGACATTAATATAATTGTCAAACACGAGTGAACCGAATGTTCATTGAGAAATGAACCGATCTGTTGAATTGAATGAATGTCAATGTATATGACTAAACATTAAACGTAAAATAAAATTGGTGTTATTATTATTTAATATTAATATGATATATTAAGATTAATCTCAAACACAATTAAATTAAACATTTGATGAGAACACGAATCGATATCTGGTGATTGAATGGGTCGGACCCACGCGCGACAAGTCTTGTTGTCGTTAACTGTTAATATGAATTATCAATATGACATATTAAAGACAATTGAACCAAGTGTTCAGTAAGAAATGAATGGATTGTTGAATTGAATGAATCTCAAGAAATCTGTCTAAAACATTGAACATAAAATGTAATTGATGTTATTTTTATTTAATATTAATAAAAATTATTAATATTAGATCTCAAACACAATTACATTAAATATTTAATGCAAACATGAATGAATACCCGGCGTGGTCGGACCTACGCGCGACAAGTTCTGACCGGTTAATTATGACGCAATACCCGGTTGTATTTTCAAAGTCAGAAAGATTGATTTAAATCCACGAAATAATTGATAAAATTGATATAACCGTATCACTCAAAACTTATCTTTACCCGATGAATTGAGATTGCGATGGATATTAATTAATTTTCCTTAATTAATTGAATATTAAATTGTGAATTTAAGTATATGCGTAAGAAATGCTCAAAGCATGTGCGCTCAGTAGTAAGACTCGTGGTCAACTGACGAAAAAGACGCCGTGAAGCCGGGTCGTCGTTGCGACGAAACGAAAACTTTTGACACCCGAGCGACAGAGATACGCTGAAGACGTGGGTGCAACAAAGATACACAGCGAAACCGACGCTATAATGAGCGCGCGTGTTTACGGTGCGACCCGAGTTGATGATGAATTTAATTAAAGTGCCGCCGGATGGTGACTCTATCAAATGTTCAAATTCTTTACGTTAGTATGATGACAATTGTTATAAGATTTCCGTTCTCGACGGAACAGTTATCATTTTGAAATATTAAAAAGTAAACTTTTTGCTGGACATTAGTGGTGATATTTGTTGGAACAAATCTGCCTTTTTACATCGCAAAATAAATGGTAACATTCTTTTTGTTAACTTTTTCGATGCAAAAAAGTTAACATTTGGCCACTTGGGTAAGCTCTGTTGACGTTAAACAGCGGGAAGTTTTTAGGTTTGGCCTCAGGGTCAACCGTTTTTAAGATTTTTTTTTTAATTTTCAGCTTTAGAATACGTCTACAATTTCTATAATTACTAAAAAAAATTATACGCCCTTTTGGTTTTAGATTTATAGTGATTAAAGCCAAAAAGGCATATAAAAATGTCTTTTTGGATTTAGTAACGTGATATTGGGAGGAGTACGGATAATATATGTATTAGAATATGCATTACTTGAGATAATATGGTTTTTAGATATATATCGCGCTCATAAAATAATTTTGATTCATTTTTTAATATAACTTTATTACTTTTGGAGAAAAAGTAAATGAAGAAATGGATAATTAGCTTTTTCAAAAATAAACATGTCCATTTTTTTTTTTTTTTTTTTTTTAATTTGATCAATTATCCGTTTGATATGCGTTTCCAAAATTTTTCGAAAATTTATTTTTATGAATATTTCTGAATTAAAGATTCCAATATAAAAACTAAAAAAATGGAAATTTAGATTTTACAAAATGAACAAATCCAAATGTTGTTCTTTTTCGAATCGAACGATTATTCAAGTAGTTATGAACTTCCAAAGGTTGTAATTAGAAAATTTGAAAAAATGGGAAATGGGTATGTAAATTATGATGAGTAAACGAGAATATTTCAATTTGATGAAATTAGATTGTTAGATAACGTCAGCAGAGCTTATGAAAGTTTTATTTTTTAAATTGTCGTTTAGGTATTGAAAAAAAAAAATTTTTTTCTAAATAGACATTTAGGATTTGAAAAAACGCGCCATTTCTCACTTTCAATACGCAAGTAACTTACACTGCATCGGAGATATGCTCTGCCGAAAATAAAAACTGTCGAATGTCGGCTAACTTTACACTCATGTCGCAAATATATTTTTTTATAACAAAATGATCAAAATTCCGGTTTTACGGAAATATTTAACAAACTATAGCACATGAGTAAAAAAAAAACCTTAATAAAATTTAATGAAAAAAAAAATAATGAATAAAATGAGCCTATATTTAAGTTCCTATGAGCTGTATTTTGTAAATTATTTAAATGTTAATTAATTTTCTCGTCAATTCAATATTATTTTTAGGTAGATTTTTCTAAAATCTAACTATTGTATTTGACCTCATGGTTGATTTTTCAGGAAATTTTGTCACGACCTATTATAATTAGTTGAGTAGGTTTTAAAAATACCATTCGTTAAAAAATTTATATATACATATATGTATTAGGGTGTCCCAAAAAAAAACAAAGATTTTTTTTTCAACGTCTTATGGGCTCAGAAGTTACTTTATATTAAAAAAAAAATGCTCACCGAATTTCAGCCAGATATCTTTAAAATTGAGCTAATACAAAGGGGGTTCTCCTTTCCCATTTAAAATACTCGCGAAAATTTTTCATTCTAGTTTTTCGTTATTAAGGTTGTTCGGACAGTACCCCGTAAATCGAAATAAAATCTAATTTTTTTTCCCCCAAAAATTGAAAATGTAATTATATAAATTCATTATTTAAATTTAGACTGTACTTATCATTATTTTCGAACGGTTTAATTTATTAATTAAATTAATATAAATAAAAAATAAAATACTTTTCACTCAAGTACTTTTTTTTCATAATGTAGATCTGACAACGTCGCTTCGAACAGCTGTTCACGTTGATCTAGCAGGAAAGTGTTCAGTTGAATTTTATTTATTCCGAAGGGTAAAAATTATTTTAATAATTATTGATTTATCCAATAAAAATGAGTAATGCAAATCAATTCAGACGCAATAGAAGATTCGCGAGAAAAAGTATAATTACTTAGAGAGAAAATTATTTTTTTAATTTTTTCAGATTGCCGCAATTACAAATTAAAAAATAAAGTTAAAAATTGCCATAAAATATGATATGCATCTGCAGAAATAATCAGTTATGTTTTTAATTTTAAAAGTTAGCGCGTTTTCTTTCTTGCGACGTTGCTGCACTCATCTGAGTCACGTGAATAGATTATTTTTCATCATGGTGGGTGGATATTTCTGTGAATTTTCTGTGCTTGTTATTAAAATATTTTTTAAATCATTCGTCAGAACACTTTAACTATTCTTAACGTATTCTAGGATAGTTAATTAATAATGAGAAAAGTTTTTTGTTTTTTTTTATCTTTCTAAGGAGCAACTATATAATTCGATACAAGGGCATTTCGTTTACGTTTCCTATACTCTGTATGTTAAATTACGATATTTCAATAATTAATAGCGCGAAACGTATACGTATTTGATATTAATTAATAACATACTAAAAATTCAGATTTTAATCTAAATGTCGCAGTAATGTCCGAACAACCTTAAGACTATAAAAAGATTTTTTTTTCAATTTCGCCAAGTGTAATTTCATAGAAAATTAAATTCTCTATACGAAAGTGCTGATGCATTATGTATGTCAAACGAACTGTGATAAAGTTACGGGGCTTTAAAGATCAACAAAATTTTAGTTCCCTTAGCGTTAAATTTTTTTAAAATAAAATTATTTTTCATTTTTATTCTATCAAAATATTTTTTTTTCAAATTTTGACAAATACGTTCTTGTAGGAAGTTTAATTTCCTACAGAAAGTATCTGATTATATATGTACGTCAAATGAATGAGAAAAAAGTTACAGGGCTTTAAATGTCAACGAAAAGTGAAGTTTGAAAAATATAAATTTTTTGAACTTAAATGTCAACAAAAAATAAACTCCATATTTCGTTGACATTTAAAGCCCTGTAACTTTTTTCTCATTCATTTGACGTATATATGATTTCAGATACTTTTTGCAGAAAATTAAATTGCCTACAAGATTGTGATTGTCAAAATTAAAAAAAAGTTTTTTTGGATAGAATAAAAATGAAAAATAATAATAAAAAATTTAACACTGAGGAAACTAAATTTTTGTTCCTCTCTTTAAAATTTTTTTCTCCTTCTTATCTGACAAATTCCTGCGGAGACACGTCCAGGTTGATTGCTGGTCCGTCCAACTACTGTGTGTTCTGGTGTTGTTCACTCAACTAATAAATATGTCCGTTCGCGACCTTTCGGCAATTATCGGAAAATTGGCCACTCCTCGAAAATTTCTAATTGGGTCTGGAGGGCGAGCCCCCAAAATTGGCGCTCCCGGTGACAATCAATAGACTAGATCACGGGGTTTATCCCTTTCAGATTATTAACCAACCGCGGGGAATTTATTCAAATGAAAATTTAAAGTTTAAAATTAAGAATTGATTTTTACCCCGTTACACGCTTTATGTTTTGACTATTTCTTCCAATAATTTGATAGTCTTTAAATTTTTAATGTAATCAAAAAATGTTGAAAATATGGTTTTCATTCCACATAAATTAAGCATTTCCCATTATAATCCAATTTCATCAGTTTTATTTTATAGTGAAGAAAATAAACTGTAAATTTCACGGCTATTTTATATTTTAAAAGTATTTCTTTTCTCACTTTTGATGTTTCAAATGTACCTGTACGCTCTATGATTGACATTTTTACTGTTTTATGATACTTTCAAAGCGTTGAAATTTTTTTTAACTTCCCGCTAAGAAAATTGCAAATTTTCAAAAATTCGGGAAGTTATTGGTTTCAGTCCGATTTGTGAAAATCGAAATTCCAACAGATGTCGACGTTTTGAGGTTCTAGGAAGCTATTCTGACTAAATTCAAGATGATGTCCGAGTGTATGTATGTATGTACGTACGTACGTACGTATGTAAATATTCTGTAACTTTTGAACGGATGAACCGATTTTGAACTTTAAGGTGTCATTCGACGCGGCTTGTTATTTACTATGAACACTAAAAATTTGAGCTCAATCGGTCGGGTACGTTCGGAGATATTTCAAAAATAAAATTTTTTCAAAAATGTTTTTTTTGAATAACTTTTGATTCGCTCGATGGATTGATTCCAAAATCTAATCAGCTCTAAAACCTTGTAAGCCGCGTCGAATGCCGCCTCAAAAATCAAAATCGGTTTATTTGTTCGAGAGAAACCGTTAACGAAAGAATTAAAAAAAAAAATTTTTTTTAGTATTTTAGAAATTTCTCAAAAACGACTCGATAAATCAATCTCAAAATTTGATCAGTTGTAGAACTCAGTAAAACGCGTCGATTGCCACCTTAAACGTCTCAATCGGTTTATTCGTTCGAGAGATATCGTTGTAGAAAAAATGGTAAAAAACGTTATTTTTCGAAAATAAACGCATACAAAAGTATTTTCGAGCTCGAAGAGCTTGAAAATGTATCCACAACAATTTTTCGAGCTCAAGGAGCTCGAACTAGGCGGGAAGTTTTGGGGCTGGCCCACAGGGTCAACCGACAGACCGATTTTTTAATATAGAAACGCGCATCTTTTATGGTTTTAAGTTTTAATAACTTATGCATTGCACATTAAAATCTATTTCCTTTAGATTTTTCTTGTCACTAATAAAATAATCTTTTGATTTGATTGCATTGAAAGATAATATTTTGTTAATAGTAATACCAGTAGGTTATAGTAACCATCTAAGAATTAAATAAACATTGTAGACTATGAATATAGCAATAATTTATTTGCGTGAAGTTTATATTGGTATATTATCTATACAATGTTTTGTCATATTAACTATCTGAAGTTCGCCGAGAAAGCAAGTCGTCGTCCTTTTTTACCCTCACTCTTAGAAAACGAGCCTAATTTCATACCATGACTACACACTAACATGAATCACAAGATATGCATGTACGAAATTAACTTATTTGATCGATTAATCTACGTTCCATTTCGGCTGCCAAATGGCTTTTTTTTTATACATCAGCTGTTCCGACGCCAAAACTAGCCGAAACATGACAAAGTTGCGCGCGCACTCGTTTGGGATATTCAAAATTTGAAAAATAACTTTTATTTTCTTGTTGCAATTTAAATTGGATTAAGTATCACTTTTTACTTATCTACTTATTCAAAATATATTTTAATTTCTAATAGATTAAAATACTTAATTATTAGTAATAAAAATGTCGGTAGGTAATTATTTTTTTTTAGCTACGGAAATTTCTATAGTTTTTATACCAACGACTTAATTATAATTATTTACTACATTATTGAAATCTACTTATGTATCACATACATTGCAATTATAAATATCATTACATGCACATTAAATATAGTAGTAGAAACACTTAAAACAATATAGTAGTACAAACACTTAAAATAATAGAGTAGTACGAACACTGAAAATAAAAATGATGCCATGTGAAATAAAAAATTGTTACTCTTCTTCAGCAGAAGTTTGGATGTTAGTTTTAATTGCTTTGATATTCGAAAATGCATTGATTGCAATACTTGGGCACTTACTAGGGATTTGATGAAAATTATGTTGTAATAAAATCCAAAAATTCTCCAAATCATTGTCAAATTCTATGTGAAAAATATAGTGAGCCTTGAATAAAAAATATACGGCTTTAAGAATGTCATTCGTAGATAATAATAGTAAATTTTTGTCGACTTCTAGACAAAAATACTGGTTAATAGCAAGTTTATTCGGTCCAACTGCAATCAAAATTGGTTGCTTTTTGACCACTTCAGTTGAAGTTATTGGGGGTACCATTCTAAAATAATAATTTAATTGTTATATTTTACTATCTGTATTGCACGCCTCGAACGCGAAGCGGAGAGGTTGTGCTTTATAACCGACCTGTCAAGGTCACACGATTTCCACTCTTTAAACTGCATTTTTTTTTTGTTTAATATTAAAAGTGATGTATCTTCAAGTACATACCTTTTGAAAAACAATAAGTTTATTGATTATAGATTTTACCTTACTTTTTGCAGCAGATTTTTTACCTCGAGCAGATAGGGGTGCTAATTGAGTCAGAGCAATTGAAGAATTAGTGACTCGATCCCAATCTGATAAAAATATCAAAATAATAAAATAAAATTAATTGAACAATGACAGTTGATGATATAAATATATTGATTGTTGAGTAGAATCATAATCAATGAAACATTTATTTAACAAGTACCAAGTAAAGTTTCATCATTTTTTTCAATAGTATAGGCAGTAAGAACTACATTTATGTCGTCAGGATAGGTAGATGTAAATTCGTTTAAATTAATCAATGTATATAATAATCAAAATTCGATGTCAATCTAGGAAATAAAGTTTTAAAGAGACTTAGTGACAAAACTATTAACACATTGAGTTAAAAATATTAGTTATATTATATGAATTAATTTTAGCAAGTCTGGAATATCTAAAAACCTTGGAAACGCTTCAAAAAAGTGTTTATTCAAATACATATATCGCCTTAAATCAAAAGTCAATTTAAATTTTTCAATTATTTCTTCTTTTTGAATTACAGTTGCATGCTTCATAAAATTTACAGCGTCTTTTAGAGTGTCAGTTTCATTCACAGAGACTACTGCAGTCTGATTAGGAGTATTTTGTTGATTTTTTTGTTTTTTAACTTCCCGCTAAGAAAATCGTTGATTTTCAAAAATTTCGGGAAGTTATTGTTTTCACCCCGATTTTCTAAAATCGAGATTTCATCAGATGTCGACGTTTTGAGGTCCTAGGAAGCTATTCTGACTATTTTCAAAATGATGTCCGAGTGTCGCGTGTTTGAGCATATGTATGTATGTGTGTGTGTGTGGAGGGGGGGGTGTGTGTGTAAACTCTTTATAACTTTCTAACTAATAAACCGATTTGCATGATTAAGGTGGCAATCGACAGAGCTTGTTGGCCATCAACTTTCCTGAAAATTTCAGATCATTCGATCGAGTAGACTCGAAAATATTTGCGAATGACGGAAAAAAAAATTTTTTTTTTTTTTAGTTTTTTATTGATTTCTCAGAAACGAGTTGAACTATCGACTTCAAAATCTAATCAGCTCTAAAACTTTATAAAACGCGTCAATTGCCACCTTAACCATCCCAATCGGTTAATGCGTTTGAGAGATATCATCGGAGAAAGAAATGGTGAAAAACGGGTTTTTCCAAATATCGAAACGGCTGAACCAATCAATTCCAAATTTTGATCAGCTCTAGAATTCAAAAAAATGCACCGATTGCTACCTCAAACGTCAAAATCGGCTAATTAGTTCAAAAGATATCGGCGCTTAAACGTGAAAAATAACAAAATGTTATTTTTTCCGGATAAATCAAAATATATTGTGCTAAAATGTGTCTGAAATCATACCAACTCTTTCTCTTTATAGTCTCTTTCGATCATCATATAATGTCATCTAACTTGTTCTTTAGATTTAATCATATTGTCGGCTAGAAATTAAAAAAACTCAGTTTTTGATATTTTTCTCAGGTATTTTATATATTATTGCTCTGACCTAAGTCACAACTCATTCAAATCTTGATTTTGATCACTCACATTGGTTTCTGCCTCAATACATTTATTTCGGGAATAAAAATTGAACAGCCGCTTCTTCAATAATGATTTTCGATTCTTAACTTCTCAAACTCTAGCATAAAACGTAACTTGTAAGAGCTTGAAAAGCTCATAAAAAAATAATGGCATGTAAAGACATTTTCGAGCTCGAAAATATATTCACAGTGATGTTTTCGAGCTCTTAGAGCGGGAAGTTTTGGGGCTGCCCCGCAGGGCCAACCGACGCCCATTTTTTTTTTTTTTTTTGTAGTTGAACTGGATTCTGATTTGCTTCTTTGTAAGTTTGATAATTTATTTGCAACAACGATTTTTCTATATTTTTCTATTCAAAAGTGATTTTTTTGATAACTTTGCTGAATGTCAACCCCACAGGATGAATTTTTAATTTTTTCTAATAATTTCTGGAACAAAAAAAAATTTTAATTCGAAAAATCAATTTAAAAAATCTGGGCATCGGTTGGTCCTGCGGACCAGCCCCAAAACTTCCCGCTCTAAGAGCTCGAAAACATTAGAATAAATACATTTTCGAGTTCGAAGAGCTCGAAAATACCTTTTTTCCTTTTTTTATAAGATTTTCAAGCTCTAAAGGGTTACGTTTTATGTTAAAGTTTAAAAATTTAGAATCCAAAATAATTAATGTATCAACATTTTTTATATATTTATTCACAATTATGTTCAATAATTTGCTTAAAAATAAGTATTTCCGTGATACGTTGTAACTATATCGTGTAAGTATATCGTGATACGAGCGATCATGATGATTTTTAAGCAGTCACTTCCAATGACGTACATAAAGAAGAACATATTAGTTTTGAGTAATGTTGTTCAGTAATTATCATGTTATTCAAGGAAAAAAACAGATATAGATTTTACATTTATTATTCCGTCGACGAAATCTTTCGAACAGATTATCCGATTGAGACGTTCTTGGCGGCAATCGAAAGCTTTTATCGAGTTCTAGAGCTGATTAGATTTTGGAATTGATCGATCCGTTTTTTGTCTGGGTTCGATTCCCAGTTCGGGCTATCTATATTTTTCTCATTTTATCTATAAATTGTCTTATTGAGAAGGTTTGCATGTTTAGGTTTTCACTATATACGACAAAAAATACACCAATTTAATATAGTGGAAACCTAAACTAAAGATTTTTTTTTTTAACTTAATGATAATTAATGATTTATATAAAAGTATGGTTATTAAAAATAAATATCACATAGCCTACAAGTAACATTTATAGTTTTTATTCTTATGATCACACAAAAAAACAATATTAAGATATCTTTAATATTCTTGCGTAAGATACCATGAACAAGACATACACAAATCTTATGTACCTGAAAATCGGAACGTTTTTTGCGGAATGAAAATGAAAAAACAAAATAAAAATCTACTGGATTTAGATTTCCGAAATGTTTTGAACAGGTGCTAGTATGTCAGCCGAAAATTGCAGGCTATCCCCGACCTCTGGAACTACCCCTTAACTCACCCTTATGCAGTCAAATTACATAAATTTTTTTCATTTTCGTTGCGTAAACAACGTTCTGATCTTCAGGTACATCAAATCTTGACATAGTTTTCTTGATACACGATCTTACGAAAGACATACGTAGAAAAAGACACTAGAAGTTAGGGATTTTGTTCAAAATACTTACTCCCCAATCTTATTCAAACTCGTATTACTAGAATAATAAATCATGTAAATACTAAATCTCTCACGAATTGATTGAAACGCCAATAAAATTGAATAGGATCACATTAAAAAATTTATAAGGATTAAACTACTGTGAAATCACAACATTTTCGGAAAAAATAATGAGATAAGATTATAATTTCATCAGTCACCTTTTTAAATCACAGATTTGTTCTGTGGTTTAGTCCCAATAATCGTCCCGGTCTCGATGTAAACTTTATAATTACTAATATTTGTATGTTGCATTTAATGTAAGATTTAAATGTTTGTATCTTTTCAGATGACTAATATTACAGAAAGCTCTTCATATCCAGATGCTAACACAGCTATATCGCATGGAAAACGTCACCTTCTAGTTCGAGATTATACAGCAGCTGTAACTGCCTTTGCACAAGGGCTAGAAATGTTGTCACAACAGTATGGTGAAAAGGGTGATGAATTAGGTGAGCCATATCTTCTTTATGGCCGTGCTTTACTAGGATTAGCACGAGAAGAAGCTGGAATATTAGGAGGTGGTGTACCCGGTAATGAAGAAGGAGATGATGTTGACAGCGAAGAAGACGATGGTGATGAGGAAAAATTGAATGTTACTGAGAGTAAAGATCTTGGAAGTGTAAAATCCGAAAATACTACATCTGAGAGCTCAAGCAATAAGTTAGTCGAAAAAGAGACAGTACTGATACCCGGTTCGAGCAAAGAAACAGTACCAAATATCGATGAGACAGACAGCGTATCATTGAAAAATGAAGCAAATGGTGAAAACTCAAGTAAAGAAGATGATGATGATGATGATGATGATGATGAGTCTGGACATGGAATTGATTTGCAAGTCGCTTGGGAAGTTCTTGAGCTTGCCAAAATTGTTTTTCATAAACGTGGACCATCGGGTTCCAAAAATCTTGCTGAAACTTACAGACTGTTAGGTGAAGTAGCAATGGAAAGTGGCAATCACGAAATCGCAGTTGCTGATCTTGAACAAGCTTTAAAAATACTGAGCACTGTTAAGTCCTTTGAAGCAAGAGTCATGGCAGAACTTCATTACCAATTAGGTCTTGCGTATTCATTGCTTAACGATTTTGATTTAAGTATTGAGCAATTTAATAAAGCCACGAGTTTATTAGAACTTAAAATTAAAGAATTGGAAAATTTAGAAGAATCGCCTGAATCGGACGATCCATTTTACACAGTTGAAAACGAAATCAAGGAGCTGAAAGAATTATTACCAGCAATTCAAGAAAAAATCACAGACATGAATGATTTCAAACAAGAGGCTTACAAACGTCTTATTGAAAGAGTAAAAATCGACGTTACTAGTAGTTCCATTAATACTGCAAGTACGAGCTCCATATCAATAAATACCTCAGAAAATTCCATTTCTGCGAACGAAAGTAAGCCTGTTCGTGATATCTCGCACCTCGTACGTAAAAAACGTAAAAGTGATGAAGCAGTATTGCAGAATGCATCACCTGTCAAGAAAAAATATTAATGTAACATTGCAAGTTTCGAAATATTTAATGTGTGTGATGAAGTCCGTAGGATCTTCAATAGTTATTTTTTTATATTTAATCTGTTGAAATTGAATATTTAAATACAACAATTATTTTTTTATAAAGCAATTATACATAAGATACTAAACTTCACTTTTTTCATCACTCAGTTAAAACTGTAAATATTGATAAAATCAAAATAACCGTGATTTAGAAAAAATTAAAACATTCATCATTTATCATTCCTTATCATTATTAACAACCATTATTTTATATGTCGAGCTGTTTTAACTATCTTAAAGATAGTCATTGAAGTTCCAAGGAAGATAATACTATTACTTTCAACTACTTACTTTTCAAGATTTCAAATTTAAACAATTATAAATTTAGTTAAACAATTAATTGCTTAAGCAATGAATTAATTTTGTAATTTGTATGATAATAGATAAATAAATAACCATAAAGCCTTAAGTAGTGTACTTTTTTTCAATTGTTTATAGTTCTTCTCTTTGATCCTCTTTATAAACTACCGAAATAAGTTAAATGATATATTCATTTCATAAATAGGCAATGTGAAGCTATAACTAAATTTTAAATAGGTATATTAAAGTCAAATATGGAAGAAATATAACATTGTTTCTATCTCGCTTGATTCTTTAGAATTCGCCCTTTCAATCAAATTTTGCTCAATAACTTACACGACAATTAAAAAGAAAGATGTAAAACAAAAAAAATCTCAAAATATCCTGAAGTCAGCTGTTCTACTCCTATTTCTGGCTATGTTCTTTAACCAGAAACAGAATATAGGAATTAAGGAAATATCATTTTATAATCCCTGATAACTAATACATTTCACAATATAATCTGATACCGTCAGGTTCATTTTATAGTGACCAAAATAACCTTCAAATTTCATAGCTATTTTATATTTTAAAGGTATGCCTATTATTACTTACGATGTTTAAAAAGTATCTAAACGCCTTATATGAATATAACCAGCCTTATCATCGCAGTAGCGCCTACAGTTCTTATTGGGTCCTAATGAAATTCCCTACACTTATTCTATGGGCAATTCTCTTGATCAAATTCGAAGATGTGCTCAATCGGTTGATTAGTTTATAAGTCATGGCTGTTGGAAATTTTCCCGATTTTTCAAAAAACTCGTTTTTTCACTATTCAAGTTTATATAACTTAAAAACTAAAATTTATAAAAAATTTCCATTAAAGATTCTTAGAAATTGTTCAATAACCCATAATTTTTGTTCTTAATCCTTTAGCGCTTGGTCTTAAAACCCGACTCTCTGGTCAGGCGGAGCTGCTTAGAATTAGACTGAGAGCAAAACAAGTCTGTGAGGGGCGTATTGAGAATAAGGAATAAATTTTTCTAATCTACGTTTTAAGCGGCTGAGTTTAACCATGTAAACAATGCTAACTACGGTACTGTCAATGATCCCGCTGTCGAGCTGAAGTCAGTGGAAGGGTACACACGGTCACACTACTACTTCTGTGTTTCACTCACACAAGCTCCCGTCGCGTTATGATTCGTGCTCCCCCCACTTATCACACAACAAGACGATTTAAGACTCTCTGACGCTAAAGGGTTGAACTAAACGTATTGATAGTGATGCGGAATGACCGTCATTTTGAGTTTTGGTCACAAGACGGTCCGCTGACGGTCTTGTGACCGGTGGACCTAAATGACGAGCCTGTTCTATTGCGAAATGATCGTCACAAATTTTCCGGTCAGAGCCCGTCATTTCGGACCGTCAAAAATTTTTTTGTCACAAATTTGGTCAGTCGGATCTAGCTAGATGATTTGTGACTGTCATTAAATTTTCGGTCACAAATTTGGGCTTGGTCATGAATTTTGTCAGTCACAACCAGCTAGATGATTAGACGCAATCTTTTTTGCAAATGATTAAAAAATTTATTTTTCCCTTCGTATTCTTATCTCGTGGTCTTTTTAAGAAAATGGCGGTTTCAAAATTTGAATTTGTATAAAAGTTAGTAAGGCGTTTGTAAGATGTCGCCACAATTGTGACGATCCGTCATTTTATGAACGGTCCGCTGACGGTCTTGTGACCATGACGTGACGGTCAGCTTCACATCACTACGTATTGACTACATGGAAAAATTATTCTTGTTCAAAATGCAATGGTGTCATAGAATAATACCAGACCATGTTGGCCACCTAACGGAAACGAACACATGCAAAAATTACTATGGCCATAGTAAAATTTACAATGGTTATAGTAATTTGTGATATAATCGTTATCTATTTTGCTATGATCATAGTACTTTTGGTATGCATTTATTTCAATTTTCGTCAGGTCACCGATATGGTCCGGCATTACTATTACACCATCCCTGATTAGAAAATACGATTTGTGATGATTAAAACCGATTAAAAATTTCAAATCGTCTTTACTCGTAAAATAACATTGTAATTTCTGGTCCCGCATAAAGATTAATAGTACACACCCAGAGCAGTAAAGTAAGAAATGTCTCAGATCATATGTAATTGTTGGCCGAGGCGAAGCCGATCGGATCATTTTTTCAAGAGATATCGATGTCGAAAAAAATTAAAAAAAAAATTTTTTTTCAAATAAAGTCAAAATTGCTTAACGTAACGTCAACACAAGAACTCAGTTTTGCTATTATTGTAGACACGTGGTATTGCAAGATATACTTACAGCGGTATTACAGTGTCACTCACGATATATTTATATATGATACTTAGATGAATTGGGCACAAAAATTTAAGCTTCAAGTATATGATTATATATGATGATATATTCACAGATATCGATTTTATTTCCACGTACAAGTAAAAAAATTGTGATGTGCCTTCTCATATGTTTATATCTGACCATATCTGATCTTACATGAGTTGAACAGAGTGTAAAAAAATTTTGTTTCTTCATATATGTTTATACTTGACCATATCTGATTTTATATGCGTTGAACATCGTGTAAAGAAATTTCATGTCTCTTCATATATGTCCATCATACATGATCTTAGATGGACTGTATATCGGTTAAAAACTGTTTATGTATCTTCATATCCGTTCGTATATGTCCATATACGATCATATGTGATCTCATATGGACTGAATATCGGGTTAAAATACTTTATATTGTATCATATATGATCATACATAAACATATATGATCTTATATGGTTTGTGTATAAGTTAGAAGAAATGTTTTTTCCTTCATATATGTTCATATATGAACATGTATGACTCATATATAGACATGTATGAATCATATATGATCTTATATGGTCATATCTAATTATATATAGCCAGAAATGTACTTTTTCCCGGGAACTTTAATAACACGTTGCAAATGTATTACTGCAAAATAATTTGATGTATAATACAAAAAAATTTTATTCCGAAGTTCATACTCTTTTAAAATGAACCAGTGAAATTTCAATTCGAGCGATCACTGGTTCAACCAGTGAAATTCACTGATTCAACCAGTGGACTAAGATGATCGCTTAGCTCACTGGTTGAACCAGTGAATTCCACTTAATTTTATTTATTATAAACGTTTATTCAAAAACAAAGTGAACTAAAAGAGTCTTAATAACAATTACATATGATTATAAATTATTTAGTTAACAATTAATTTTAAAATGTTATCCTTGATTGAGGTTAGCTCCTAGCCATTGAAGTAACTTCAAAGTTATTTATTCTTATACTTTGTAAAAATTTTGTCATATAATTATTATTGTTACAAAAAACTTGATATATTACATAAAGATAATAAATAAATATTAATAACTTATTGACACAATAAAACACCTAAATACACTCATGTACAGGATGCTACTGTACCCGCGCGCTTACATATTTTTAGTTCACTGGTTGAATCAGTGGAATTTCACTGGTTCATTTTAAAAGAGTACATAGTTCCAGCGTTAGTTCAACTATGAAATTTTAAAAATAGTAGAATAATAAATCCAAACAAATTAGATAATTATTTATTAATAATAATAATGAAAAAAAAACTATTCAACACAAGTATAAATGGAATAATAAAAAAAATCATTATGTGACCGTCGCTAAGAAACACCTTTGTACTTATAAGTTAAAAAGAATATGTAATTTTTTTTATTTTGAGGTTTTTTTTCCAGAAAAATTATTTTTACGTATTTGGGAATATATTTCTAACTCCTCTGTAAAATTCATTAGCTTATAATGATTTCAAAGTTATTCAAAACATAATGTAGCGATACTAGTATGTCAGATAGTAAGGGTTATTATATGATAATATATTTAGTGATACTAATAAAAATTTAAATTAAAATGAAATAAAAAAATCGGTCTGTCAGTTGACCCTGAGGGCCAGCCCCAAAACTTCCTGCTGTTTTCGAGCTCCTTGAGCTCGAAAAATTGTCGTGGATACATTTTCGAGCTCGAAAATACTTTCGTATTCCTTTGTTTTCGAAAAAAAACGGTTTTTAACATTTTTCGTGAAACAATATCTCTCGAACGAATAAACCGATTGATACGGTTAAGGTGGCAATCGCCGCGTTTTATTGAGTTCTACAACGGACCAGATTTTGAATGATAGATTGTCATCTAACTTGTTCTTTAGATTTAAGGTAATTATTTGGAAGTGGGGTTAACAGGTATTTCGACAAGCAAAAATCCAAAACCTGGCAAATGGCTTAGGGACCGCGTTTAATCCCAAGCATTTGTCGGCGGATTGAAGTTGTTTCAGCTTAATTCGTTGTTATATAAGCTTTGATACACACTTGGTATATAATTAAGGTATAAATTATGCTTAATTTCGAATTTATCTTTGAGATTTTTCAGTTCCGTGCTACACTGCACTATTTGACATATTTATCTTATCATTCTATGTATTGACTCTTAAGTCAACCACCAAAACTTAAGGTATATGCCTATTTGCCATAGTGTTTGTAGTTTCGTCCTAAGTACGTTAACGGACTCGTCAGTAAGGCTATGTTAACGCACTCTTGCCTTAGACTACATCTCTTACTAGTACGGGCCGGCGTAAAACAGTGTTGTGGGTATCTGCCAGACACTATACTAGCGAGGGAAGGCAGATACCATCCAAACTACTTGCAACAAAATGTTATGTGAGCTGTTGTACACATTAAAATACTGAAATAACAAAAATATGCTGATTTTCACTATTACAAGAGTTCAAAAATTATTTGTAACTCTTAGATCGACCTTTCTATCACCACCGTCCATCTTACGGTATTATATAAAATTACTTATATTTATTAGAAAAAATTTATTTTTGAAAATTCACATGATTTTGTGTTATTTTTGACATTTTTTCACACTTTAATTGCAAGGTTCAGATAGATATCTGGAGTTAGAGACATAAACTCATACAGAAAATTTAATCCGCCGTGTAGCTGAACACGTGGAAAAAGTTTAATTATGGATCTTTAAGGTGTAAGCACTTGGAATTCTGAAAAATGTGGTTGACCCTGATTCCAAACAATTACCAGATTTAATCATACTGTTAGCAAGAAATTGAAAAAACTCAGTTTTTAATATTTTTCTCGGATATTTCATATATTATTGCAGTGACATTGATTTCTGCCCCAATACATTTATTTCATAGAACATAATCAGTAATAAAAATTTAAAAGCCGCTTCTTCATTAATGATTTTCGATTCTTAACTTTTCAAATTCTAGCATAAAACGTAACTTGTTGGCCCGCAGGGCCAACCGACGCCCAGATTTTTTATTGTCAAATGATAAGAAAAAAATAAAATTGATTACATACTATTTTGTTACAAAATTTGCCGAAAACAGTGAAAATATAAATTCAAAATAATGCTCAATTAGATTTGAAAAAGTGATTTTGGAATGTTTACAAAATATTAAAAAAAAATTTTTTTTTAAAAAGTTTGGAGGTACCCCGTTATGCCCATCTCTTCATACTTTTATTTGTAATATTAATACACGAAAAACGATTTTTAAATCATTATGACTGTCAGCTAAATCCATAAATAAAATATAAAAGACAAAAAAAAATTAAATCACCCCCTCTTTTCCCATAGAAATTTCTATGGTAAATATACGGTAATAAAAGTAAAGTAAAAAAGAAGAACATTCCTAATGAAAAATTGCGGCAGTGTGTGTTTGTTTACATGTAAAATTGCCGGTTTTAACCTTAATGATTTATTTTTAGAAAAACGAGAAGGCCGACAGTAGTGATTTTTGAACGGAACCTTCTATGCTTCATTCTGAAAATTGTGAAAAAAAATTAAGTCTTTTCGTCAAGTCATTCTCGAGATATCCGTACCACGCCGTTTTTTTGAACCACAGACTAATGGACTCCCAAGATAAATTTTTTTAATGAACTTTTTTTTATATTAATACGTATTGGACAACTTAAAAAAAGTATTAGGATTATTTATTAGTGTTTTAGCTTTATATTGATGTCCTTCTCATAATGTGTAAGAGTAATGGAAAAATAATATATGCAGTTTAATGAGTGGAAATCGTGTGACCTTGACAGGTTGGTTATAAAGCACAACCTTTCCGCTTCGCGTTCGAAGCTCGCAATATATTTTTAATCGATCGAACTTTCTAGAACATTACACAAGAAACTATACGTGGTTGTAACGGCCGACGGGCCTGAGACTTCCAATTAATACGCGAGGCCAATTTAATTTATAAGCAACAATTTACAATTAATTCGGCCAATTAATAATTTAATCGGGGGCCTTAATTAATTGTAAATTACCTTGATACTATATTTTGTAATCAACCGATGAGCTGCGAGCTAATATTCTGCCTTTCTTCTCTATAAGCTGATGGTCGGCTGGATTTAGCTGGTGGTCTGCAACTCGTTCTTAACTTTGTTGGTCTCGTCTCGTTTCAATTAAATTATTCTTAGTGTTTATAATCTGTCAATGATCAGTACAAATTAGTAATTATAATTTATTAGAGGTATCGGCCAAGGAGGGCCTGATAACCAAAGTTAATATTAAAATTGTATCGCCTCGTTCCACGTGAAGCGGAAACGGACTCAGATAATTACCTGTACTCTCGATGCGTCCTGTACTTTTAGTCGTCCAACTGACTCTCGATTTGTTGGTTCCGCACACATTTATATCTTCTTCGATTCACCCCCGGAAAACTCAACCCCACTAATTAATTAGCCAAGGAGAGGGACAGATGTTCGGGTCTCACTGATTAGCGACACCCGGTGACACGTCGAATCACTTAATTTAATAGACCGGGATTAAAATTAGGACCCGTCATCGACCGTGGACAAATTCAAATTTAGATTAAAATAAATAGTCATGGGAATCTATTTTATACTGTTACAAATATAACTAACTTAGTTATAATTATATATAGCTAACGTAGTTATAATAATATATAACTTATATATCATTTCATGTAACTATAAATCAATAATTAATAAATTAGATATAAAATTTTGTTGACCAAGAATCTATCACGTATAAGATTTTTATTACTTGAAGTTCATACGAAATTTACTTTGGAAGTCAATTTCTTAGGTCAACGGATAGCGGGTTAAACTTTCGAGCGCGAGGTCCACGGTTCGAATCCTGCACACGCCCGAATTTTTTTTTTTTTTATAGAAATAATTATTGAGACAAATCGCTTATGTCTTCACGATTTTCACCAGCAGCCACCAGAATTCGCGGGTTGAACCCTGGCTTAGGCTGGCCTCTACGAAATTTTTATTTATGCTGGACAGAGCAGTGGGCTGGGGTTCTTGCAAAGCAAAGACCCGCACTTATTCAAACTCGGCAACGTATCAAAAGCTTATCAACTTACCTCACGGCCTATTATAAAATTATAGATGGTACTTATATGATAGATTATTCTTATTAATAGTCAAATTACTACTTGTAACTCAATTTAGAATTGTTAAATCAAATTATTAGGTAGTCTTACCAGTAATTTAGGATAGGGATAGAACAGAAGGTAATGCATAATGTAAAGGATTAATTTTCTAGAGTTATGCAAGTTTATTGCCAATCGTAACAAAAGTTCATTTACTTACAGTTAAATTTCCGAAAAGTACAATAATGGCCCTGGTTTGAACGCCGGGTGTCAATCAGTGGCCACGTGGAAGCACGCCAATTAATACACTGATTCTATCTCTTAATTATAATATTATTACCGCGAATATATCGCCGGTAACGTATAATATTTTCAATGTACTTAAATTTAATTATAATTACTAACTAATAAACAAAATAAGTATTATTGTGCAAGGTAATTGCCAGAAAACAAAATATAAAGTATACAAAATATAAAGTATGTGAATATCGCAAGTATAATGGCTTAATAATCGATATTAACAAAAAAAAAGACTTATGAGCGCTAAAGGATCCAGGATCGAAGTGGTGACCGATAATTTTTGGGCATAGGGCTAGCCTCCTGGCTCTGTCCCCACCTTCTCCTAACAGGCATGCGTCAACGTAACGAGTTGTCATGTGACCACGGCACTATGACATGTGACATTAGACGGCAACGAGACGGATAAAAGCGGGAACCGCAAGGCTGAAGGCGACGAAGACAATTCACATTGTCTCATTATATATAGTTGTATAGGGCCATTTTGTATCTATAATTTTTTTACCCGGATGTGCATGAACAGACATGAACATACCTGATCAGACCTTAACATGCCTGGCTAGGTCTGGTCAGACCCGGTCATTTTTCATATCTGATCAGACCTGAAGACTCATGCCTGTTCATATCTGATCATTTTTTCCCGGGTATTAACAAGAATTTTGCGATTAAATACGATCAAATTTTCCTTATCGTATTACCTTTATATGAATCAGAAATTCAACTATTATTTGTCGATTCAAAGGTATTGAAGACTATTTAAAACCGCCGCGAAGAAGTGGGACAAGCGGTGTAGTACGCATGCGTAGGAGAGGGGATGTCTCTTCTACCTCTGTCTCATGATAACGCAGGGTTGCCAGATTGTGCTACTTATCGCAAATTAGGCTCCATTTTACATGCTTGTGCTACCATAAAATTTTTTGTGCGGTAAATCGCAAATTAGGCTATTTCTGAAGATTTAGAATGGTTCATAAATTTTTAAATAAGACAATCAAAATTTTAATGACACTACTCAAACTTATGTATTAAAAAGATTAATATAAATCTTTATTTGATTTTCAAGTAAATGAAAAAATACTTAAACACTTTCGCGCCGTATTGTCAGTTTCACTGATGACCGCTTGAGTTTCAACGCTGAATAGAATCACAAACTATTTATATTTATACCAAGCAAGTTTTTATTTAAAAGTTGCGTTTTATGTGAGTTTAAACTTTTGAATATCAATTAACACTTTGTTACAAACAAATAGTAAGCAATAAACCAAATCTAAATATAAAAGTACAGTTTATTTATTTTTAAAGCTTATCAACAGGTAAAATAATCCAATAGTATGTAATAATTATGATAACATACTTATGATTTTGAATTTTTTGCGCCGAGAATATAATTGCTTAAAGCTGTGTGGCTTAAGGAGCACATTAGGCTCTTTTGATCCTAGGTGGTGCTATTTACTAAATTTTTTCTGGCAACCCTGTGATAGAGTTAGGACCGACTGTTATGGGGCTAGCCGGAGTATATATTAAGGCTGGGCCGCACCTAACGAAATCCTGGATTTAAGAATTCTAATTATTTATTAAATAATTGTCATAACAGCAATTTTCTTAGCTTCCGACTAGAAGCCGAAGACGAACTTCCTCGGAAAATTTTCATCATTCGAGTCCCATAAATATTCCAAAAGTAATTAAAATTCTTAAATTCAGGATTTCGTTAGGTGCGGCCCAGCCTTAACAATTGACGCTATCCTGTTGTTATCCAAGGTTGAAGTTGAGTCAAAACGACTTCAATAACCTGAATAACTTTCGAAGGAGTGAATTTAGCAAAAAATGTTAAGAGCCCTTTTTTTGTAGAGCATTAAATTTCCTTCGAGAATATATATCTTGACTAATAAAAATTTTAATATTTCTAGTAGTTACAAAAATCCAAAATAGAAACAAAGAATTTAGAGAACAAATCAATGTTTAAGGCACGGTAACAAGACAACGGCTCGTTTTATGTCAATTTACTAAGAATGATTTTTTGTAGGGAATTCAATTTCCTTCAAGAATATACATTGCTCAAATTTTTCAGACAGATGATTTACGAGTTTTGGGTAAAAAATAAAATTTCTGTCAAAAAACTAATAGTTGTAACGATACGCCTCTTAATATCAATATTAAGGGCTCAAACTTGCACAATAATTTTTTTTGGTCATCAGGAATAATATTTTCACGGTATCGAAAAAAAACAAAAATAGTCGATTTTTTTGGCCCAGTCTAATATATATATACATACATATATAAACTTTTGAACTAATGGTATTTTTGGAATCTACTTGATGAATTATGATAGATTATGGCAAAAATTTTTGAAAATTCCACCATGAGGACAAATGCAAAAGACAGATTTCTATGAAATCTACTAAAAACATACGGTGTTTACGGTAAAAATGCCACAAATGACAGTAAATTCCGGCAAAGTTGCCGTATAAATACCATATCTTATGGTTAATTACTGTAATTCGGATCCATCAGGGATAGAACATTTTTCAAGAATTTACAGCATTTCAAGAAACACTAAAAATCAAATTTTAATTTTTTTGTTCCTCATTTTTTTTCCAAGCCGTGTATCAAATGAGACTAATTTTTTTCATACATATAAGCTTCATGGAGTCAGTAAGTATAATTAACATCGTTGACAAAATAAGAAAAAAAAATGTCTATTTACATAAATAATATTAGAGTCGATTTGACTCACATTTTACAATTTAATTATTCATTAAAGCTTACAATGTCCCCAATAAAATTTAAAATAAAAACATTCATTTTATAGTTATGTCATATACAAGCATTTCTTAGAGGACTTATTTAAAATGATAAAACTTAAACTTAAATTTGCTGGAAGCGCACAGAATAAAAAAAAAACTCAGTTTTAAATTGTTGAAACTCTCGATCAATCCAAATGTATATTAGACTGCGGTTTGAATTAATACGTTTAGTTTAATAAGCGCAACATCAAGATTATTTTAATTTGACATAATAGAATAGTTTAAATTACTCTTATGGTTTTTTTTTGTCATCAAAAATACTATGATTTTGTAGAATATAATCCAAACCACGATTTAGTACAACTCATCTTAAAAATATATAATTTAGAAATGTTTTTGAAAATCACGTTTTAACGAACGCCATCAATTATTATCATGTATTGAGCCCTTCCGGAAATCGTCTTTAATAATATTTTGATTCACTTGATCATTTTCATACTCGACAAAATCATCGAACAAACTTGGCCATGCTTCGGCATCATCATATGCTCCCAGATCATTGCCAATAACTTCGACAAAATTAAGGAACATATTCCATGTATCCCTAGGTATTCCACGTATATGATGACATTCCAAGAAAGTTAACCACCTTGAAAGTAAAGGCGGTTCTCGAATTGTAAAAACTAATTTCCATAGAACAACAGCCATATCTACAGGAAGGATCCTTTGACCTGAAGTCACGTCAAGACCAAAACGAAATGTAAATCTATACAAGTCTTTAAACATATCACCATTATTTATGAGTTCTTGAACTATTTCTGGTAACCGTAATTGTATACCACGTATACTGTCTACTCGCATTGATTTTAATCCGCTAAAAAACTCCTTACGCGTAAATTGACACATTTGTTCAGCTTCAAGCTTCCACGCGAGAATGAGAACTTTAAAGTCATTGGGTGAGAGTTGAAGATCGTTGCAAAGTCTTTCTATTCCGTCAGCTAATATTATGTCCTCGTGTGGATCCTATTAAGTGAAAAAACAAGTATCACAGTAAATTAAATCCAAACGAAACGTAAGTAATTTAAAAAAATCACGTAAATTTACCTTATATTGGTCAAATAACACTGACAGTTTTTCATCTATCGATTCTTTTTGATGTTTATCACTAAACGTAGCAACACTTGTTGTCACTGAACGACAAAGAGGAGGAAATCTCGCATAAAAAGCTCGTGATATTCGTAAATTATTTTGAATGATCGGCAGTGACCCACAATTGTCAGAACCTATATTGTTTGGTACCGATACAGTAGATACAAGTGATTTCTTATTACTATTAGTTTGTGTCTCATTTGAAATCAATGATTCTTTTGTACAAGAATGTAGTGGAAACAATCTCTTGAGCTCCATAGTGTCTGAGATAAGAGTTCCAACTGGCTTTAATAATTTATTATATTTACATGTTGTAAAATGTATAATTTAGAAAAAAAATACCTTCTTTAAGGTCAGGTACGTTCGACTGATCAGTGATAGACGACTGAGGTGGCGCTTTAAAACAAGACCAGCAGTTTCCCATTGATTATTTTTTTTGATTCTACTCAAGTAAATTAATTTTTGCATCTGTGATTCAGTCTTTGATTGGCAGTTCTGGTTCTAGATAATAACTATAGTACTTCATATCTAATGTAAACGATTTAAAGTTAAAAAATAGAGTATAAAACTATCTTAATACAGTTAAATGTGAATATACCCTGATTAAAAAAATTCATTGAATAGAATTAAAAAAGATGAAATATTAATTCATTTCAATTCCTCGATTTTTTTTTCCGCACCAATGAAACCAATTCACCTCTATTCTTTTCAACGACTAAATAATTTTTAAATTTCTGATATGGTAGAAAATTTAAAAAAATTCAAATATTAAAAATTTTTAATTTCTTTAAATTGATTTCAACCAGTAAATAAAATTAAATTTCTGGTCTCGTCTATAATTAAAAAAAATTAAAATGAATTAACGACGTCGATTTCTTCTAAATTGATTCCGATCAGTAAATGCTACGTAATTTCTGGCTTCGCCAATAATTAAAAAAAATTTTGATGAATTCATCGACGCTGAATTCTTCTCAATTCATTCTAATCAATATCAAAGTTTGAATTCTTTTGAATACTATTCAATATCACTGTAATAATTGGAAAGAATATAAAATACCGAGGTTTTAATTAATATCAATTATTTTTAATACTACTTTGAGAATTCAAAAGTATTAAATTAGTTTCAATTATTTTCAATGAATTTTTTTAATCGGGGTATGTGTATTTGTAAATATACAATTACCTCATAAATATTTAATTAATTTTCATAAATTTGAAAATTTCCAGTAATGGTTGTCAAAGAACAGCTGATACGATTTCAAATAAAATAAAATTTGAAGTCTGTAACATTAATTTTAATGGTATTTCAAATTACTAAAAAAAACATTAATTTCTTTTATTTACTTACATTTTTCCATTTAGATTGGTTGGCCGAATTCGACCAAATATCGTCATTTGTTTCTCCAACATACAGAAATCTTGTTTTAACACGTAATAAATTTCTATGTTTTAAAGATTTCAATGTTCTTTGAAAACATAATGAATCGTCTACACATGGACATGGATTACATCCATATGTTTATTTGTAAACAAAACATTGATTTCATAGTTTATTTTCCGAGTAGTTTCAATCACTTTTTTTAATTTCTAAACCTTGATCGACCAATCAAAATTAAGTGTAATTGAAATACATTAGACTTTCACTAGGAATTTTTGTAGAACAACTGTACGTTTTAATATAGTATATCGAAAAAGTGGCTATTCATACGTAAGACATTATATTACTATAATATAATGGCTAATTGAAATTGATCAAAATTTAATATCAATAAAATTTGAACTGAAATAAAATCAAAGGATTAATACACAACTTTCGAAATAGTGAACTCCAAGTAAAATGCGCTTTAGTGGCATAATATAAAATCCCGTTCATTTGAATAAATAACTTACCACTTGATTATTTTTAATCGGTACGAAATAAGTACCGAATTTTTTAAAATTTTATATAGTTGTCTATTTCTGGAATTTAACCATTAATGTTTTATTTTTGAGGTTGTATGTCTTTTCTGATCTATGACAAACACATTTGTGACGTTAATTTTAGGATTGATTCACAACATTAAAAACTTGTTTAGAGTTTCAGAGCCGTGTCTCTCTTCATGGTATAGTAAACTGCCGATGATAAGAGCATGCCCAATATGTGCCTCACTCTCCTTTATTCTTAAACCCATGTCGAGTTATGCTGTCTTCTACCGGGTTCCCTGCCCTGATAGCCACCTTAACCGTAAGTTAACTTCAAGCTAACCTGATAGCCAGACCTCGCTCTGCAAGTTCTGCAGCTAAACATTTTCGGCTAACTTAACGAGAAAGTTTCTGGCAAGCTTGGCTGGATAATACTTTCTTTTAAATTGGCTTCAGAAAACTTGCTGTCAATTTGAAGTGAAACTCAATCAACTTAACGTCATTGTCTGACAGTAACACTTGTAGTCAAATTGAATCCAAGTTATAAAAAATTTACTGTCAACTTAAAGGTAACTGCTTGCTCTCCAACACTCCTTTAAGTTACCTTTCAGAATACGGCAGTAGCTCGAGTTAACTTACGGTTAGGGTGGCTATCAGGGTACGGCCTTATTCTGTACCCTCCCTAATAACACAGTTTGCTTGAGCAAAAGTTTACTGTACAAAAGTTTCGTTGAATTCGTCAAATTTCCGTCAACTTCGGATTTTTCCATTTTTTACAATTTGTATGCAACTTTCTATTGAATTTGAAGTAAATTTACTGCCCGAATTATAATGCAAATTTACTTAAAAAGTTGACTAGAATTTAACTTGAAAAATTGTAAAGTATATTTTTACCCTCAAATTGTAGACAATTTTGTGTATAAATTTGCTTACCTTCTGAAATGGTAAGAATGAACATTACCGATTTTTTTTTTGTCGTAAAAGTTTACCTTGAAATTGAAAAAAAATTAACCGTAAATATTTATTTTCAACTTTTGCTGTGAAATTGTCTGCAAATTCGGGCAGCAGTTTCAGGTAATTTCAACATAAAATTACCCTCAATTTCAAGCTAAAGTGGCGATTAGGGCAACTTAAAGGAAAGTGTTTGAGAGCAAGCAGTTACTTTTAAGTTGACAGTAAATTATCTATAACTTGAATTCAATTTGACTACAATTGTTCCCTAATAGCCACTTTAGCTTGAAATTGACGGTAATTTGATGTTAAAATTACCTAAAATTTGCTGCCCGAATTTGCCGACAATTTGACAGCAAAAATTAAAAATAAAAATTTGCGGTTAATTCTTCTTCAATTTATCCCTGATAGCCAAGTTGGCGAGAAACTGACAAGAAACTTGCAGCCGCAACTGGACACCAAATTGGCCGTCAACAGTTGGTCCCTCCAAAGTTGATAGACATTTTCTGAGAAAGTTGGTGGCAAAAGTTGGAAATCCAATAAGTTGACGGTCACTTTCTGAGAAAGTTGGTGGCAAAAGTTGCTTGCAAAAGTTGGCAATCATAAGTTGACGGTAAGTTTCCTTTCAATTTTCTCAGAAACTTGCATTCCAGTTGCAGCTCCATACTGGCGCCAACTTTCTGAGAAAGTTGGCGGTAACTTGTAGCCAAAAGTTGCAAAAGCTAAAGTTGTCGACAACTTGTCGTCAAGTTGGTCGGAAACTATGAATGACCAACTTTTTCACGATCAATTCGAGCTATCAGGGTAAAGATAACTTTTTACGAAAAAAAAGTCGGTAATATTCATTCTTACCATTTCAGAAGGTGAGCAAATTTATACATAAAATTTTCTACAATTTGACGGTAAAAAAATACTTGACAATTTTTCAAGTCAAATTAACAATCAATCGACATAAAATTTGCCTGAAAATTGACGACAACTTTTTTCTAGTCAACTTTTGAAGTGAATTTGCATTCTAATTCGGGCAGTAAATTTACGTCAAATTCAATAGCAAGTCGCATACAAATGGTCGTGTAAAAAATGGAAAAGTCTTTTAGTTAATTATTCTAGATTATCAGAGGTGTATTGCTCTATAATTATTCTGTACTTAATTATTTAATATGATTAACATTATTATTTATTATGAAACACCATTATAATTATTCTAATGCTATATTTCTATCAATTTATTTATTATACGAGTCACTCTTTATTAAATATGTATATTAACAACAATAGTTAAGTTCTTTTGTGATATGGTTTTCATTTATAAGTAACATTTATTTATTATATATTTTCTTTTTTTATTTGTTTATAGAGTATACATTTTTTTATAACCATATTTACTGTTAACTATAGAACAAGGGCCTATTCATGATTTTTATGCGTGTGTTTTGTTTAGGTTTTGAGTATCGGGTGACAGGAAAGGTTCCAAGACCACTCAAGCTGTATTTATATTTTTCTGAATACAACATAAAGACTTATCTATCTATTTATTTAAACTTTCTTATACTCTAAATATATAATTTAATAAGTATGTGCCACGACGATATATTATTTAAATTATTGACCAAATATTAATAAGACGCAATACGTGTTGTAAGATCTTCATATGTAATTTCAAATGGAATTTAAATGCACACCTATTTATGTATTTCAGGTTCACTAATTAATTAATAGGTGGAGGCACCTGAGGCCACTGAGGACATAACACTGTGCTATTAAGGAACTTTGAATATCCCATCGTTGGCAACAGCTCGTCGTCAAATTGAAGGATATTTTTTGCTGAGGACGAACTTGGCTATCGGGATGAGTGTGTATGTTATACCCTCCACCCCGCTGCTGTTATGTGTTGTATAGAAAAGCACCTTTATAAAAAACACCAATGCTTAATGTTTTAACAAGTTTTTCCAAGTTTATGTCATTTCTATAACTTGTGATTTCTACTAAGCTCTTTGTAAATTATATACGTGGCTATCAGCTTTCTATATTTTAACAACTTAAATGTTGAGTCATATTTATAACAGTTAATAATATAACATTAAACATTTTAAATTAATTATTTAAAAGTATAATGTAATGAATAATTGTTCAAACCAAAAACACAGTGTTGTTTCTCAATTTTATATTGGATCTTATGTCGATTATAATATATCTACATATCTTCAAGCGTTTGTTATTATTTAATACAATTAATATCAGTTTTGACGTTTATGTTTATATGATTTATATGTAACTTGATAGATTTATAATTCGAATATTTTTGTTAAATGCCCTTTCAGAACAATGTAAGTTGATACAAATAAGTTGGATCTATTAATGAAAAAAAGATTCCAATGAAATTTTATATCTTATAATTCGTTACGTTACACTTTTTTTTACTTCAAAAGTGTGTTTTAAGATAATAGATACTTTAAAATTATCAATCAATTGATAACTATAAAAAATAACTGGACAATGACAGAGTACAAACTAGTTGTTGTTGGAGCAGGAGGTGTAGGAAAGTCAGCACTGACAATCCAGTTAATACAAAATCATTTTGTTGACGAATATGATCCCACAATTGAAGATTCTTATAGAAAACAGGTAAACCTTTTTATAATAATTAATTCTATCTAAAACAAAACACGGCGATACTTAATTATGAAATGAGTAATTATTGTTTATAAAATTTTTTTATCAATTTTATAATATTTCAATTAACTAAATAATGTGGGTAATGTAATACGTCGCTCACAATTTTGAGATCTTATGATCATGAGTGGCTCAGATTAATGATTCTGAAGTTAGCCGACGTCTAATAACTTTTACATTTTTTTCAAAACGATAAATTATAAAAAAAAAAAAATATTTCAAAAAATTCCGCCAACAGTTTAAAAAAAAAATCCGAAAATTTTTAATTGTCTACTAACTTCAAGATCATTTAGATTATAAGTTAAGTGGCTTTGTTGCTGATCTTTTAAGAACAGCAGATGATATTCAATTAAAATAAACAAAACTTGATTAATCATACGAGAAAGATCAATGGTTCCATTAGATCGTTTAATAATTTTTGAATAAGGTTTTATAAGTTACATTACTACTTGACATTCAATTTCAATCAAAAATTAATTTTTTAAATCTGGCGTCTACCACCCCAGTTTCTAACCCTTTTAAACTTCGTTCCCAAGCAACACATAGTCCATAAAAAACAAAAAAAAGAAGGAAAAATTACGAAGTAAAAGCTGATCGTTAACTATTTCAATGTTCAAAAAGTCAACTTATTTTACACCGAGCTTGTTCCCTAATGTCTTTACAGGAAGTAATTTCGAAAAAATATCGCGAAGATATCCAATAGTTAACTTAGAAATAATGGTACAACGTGGATAATAAAAAGATACTTCTTTGATGACTAAAATACTAACTTTCTGTCATCAAGTTTAATCAGTTATATAGTTATCTTTCTATAAACATTATATCAGTACCTAGCATTGTTTAATTTATCAACTTTTAAAAAATTATTAATTACTTCTTAGACTTTCACTGAAGATAACAATCACACTTGCTTCTTTAAAAATATCCTTGCTGAAATTTCAGCAACACTTTTTTCCTTAATTTTATTTTAGAAGTAACTGATATCTTCATTTTCTATTAATAATCGAAACATGTATTTCCATTTCAATATAAGCTCACCTAACTTTAGCATTATATTATTTTAACTTCCCACTAAAAAAATTTAAAATTTTCAACAAAAAAAAGGGAAGTTATTAGTTTCGGTTCGATTTTTAAAAACCCAGTTTTCAACACATCTCAAAGTTTTGAGGTCCTAGGAACCTATTCTGACTATTTTCAGGGGTGTGTCCGAGTGTATAGATGTATGTACATATTCTATAACTTTTGAACAGACAAATTAATTTGGCTTTTTGAAGTGACGTTTGAAGCGGCTCAGTAATTTCAACAATTTTTGAGAAATTAAACATAATCGGTAAGGTATGTTCGGCGATAGTCTAAAAATGAAATTTTTTTAAAAATGTTTTTTTTTCCGGATAACTTTTAATTTACTCGATGGATTGATTCCAAAATCTAATCACACAGAAATTCTGTGTTGAAAAATTATTTGGTGTTAATTTTTGATTTTCAATACAGAAATCAGTTCCCTATTCAAAAATTCCCATAGAATCCACTCAACTGCGACAAAAACCGCATAGAATCCTATAGACTGTATTGGTTTCTATGCGGTTTTTGTCGCAGTTGAGTGGATTCTATGGGAATTTTCGGATAGGGTTAATTCATCACAAACCGTTTGTGTAATTTTACTTCAACTGATTTTTACGTTAAATAATTAGAAAATCAGGAATGTAACACATTTCTTGTGTTTTTATAAAACTAGCTGCAAATACCCGCTTCTCTGGGTTATTTTTTGGTAGTGCACTTATGTATGTATTTAGATTTCTAGACTATTCTGAAAATTTCGAAAACAATTTGATAAGTTTTAAAATATTTGAATGTCGAATATCACTTAAAATTAATTCTTATCGTCCTAGAATGATTTCCGATCAGGTTGTTCGGATCATATTCGTGTAATCAACAACTTTTGAGTATACTGTAGAATTTTTCAAAAATTTTTAAAACAATCTAGAGCGTTCTAGACCGATGAAATAATTTTGAACTAATTTAAAACATTTATCTAAATATTAGAGAATTTTACAGAACGTTATCGAATTTCCAGAACAATCCAAAACATTCCAAACAAATTAGAATAATTTTTATGAGATTTAAATAACTAAGTATAATTTGTAGTTTTCTAAATAATTCTCAAAATTTCAAGAACAATTCAGAACATTCCAGACAAATAAAAATCATTTGTAATTGATTTAATCCAACTAAGTACGATTGAGAGCATCCCAAATGTGTCTAGAAATTTTTTGAACAATCCAGAACATACTTGACTGATTAAAATAATTTTTGGATCATTTTAATAATTTAAATATATTTCAGAATTTTCTAGATCATCCAAGCAATTTATAGAACAATCCGGAACGTTCTAGGCACATTCGAATAATTTTTAATTGCTTCAAATCAACTAAGTGCAATTTGGAGCATTCAAAATGTCTTGAAATTTTTAGGACAACCCAAGACATTCTACACTAATTAGAATAATTTTTGAATGATTTTAAAAATTAAAATGTACTCCAGAACGTTTTAGATTATCATAAAAATTTGTAGAACAATCCAGAACATTCCAGAAAAATTAGAATCAATTCATGAGATTTAAATTAACTAAGTAGAATTCAGAGCTTTCCAAATGATTCTAAAAATTTTCAGAGCAATCCAGAACATTCTAGGATGATTAAAATGATATTTGAGTAATTTTAAAGATTTACAAATATTTGAAAATTTTTCAAACCATGCTAGAATTTTTTAGAATAATCCGGAACATTTTAAACCGATAAGAATTATTTTTAATCATTTCAAGTATTTCGATATATTACAGAACTTCCCAGATCATTCTTGAAATTTGAGAACAATCTAGAATATTCTAGACCAATTTCAGTCACACATTTTTGTAGCTCATTTCAATAATTTATAAATATTCTAGAATATTCTAGAACATTCTGGAAAAATCTGAAATGTTCTAGAAAAGTTCTCAACATTCAACGAAGTCACTCATAAAGGCACTAAGCGACATTCAGCACAATCTCGATTTTATATGAGCCGTACAATTTGTTAGAAAAGGCGAAAAGTATCCAATCACACATTTTTACCACCTACATCCCCACATACCCACTCCCACCCACCGTAATCAAACTCTCTTACTTGCAAATGCAGATTAAGGGCTATCTACCACTGCAACCATGAGTGGGTGGCAGTGGGTGGTCATAAAGAAGAGGCTGGACATACAAATATACACTTTCCCCTCATATATATATATATATATATATATATATATATATATATATATATATATATATATATATATATATATATAATATTGAATAGCTTCAAATTTGTGTTATTTAGCTAAACACTCCCGCGCGTTTTTTCATAGTTAGAAATTTTGTGTTAAATTCAACACATTGCGTTTGTGTTGATCTTCAACACAAATTTTATGTTAAAGAATTGAACACATGAAATCTGTTATTGACAGAAAATTTGTGTAAATTTAACAGACTTCTCGTGTTAGAATTAGCTCTTAAATATAAGGACATGACTGAACCAACTCAAGTATACTGATCTAATCATAGTACAACTTATTTTAATTTAGCAAACAATTAGTTTGATTTTCTGTGATTTTTCTAAAAAACGTAGCTATGAATTATCCTCCCGTAAAATAAAAATGAAAAAATTTGAACCTGATCATAAAAATATGAAAGTTATCTATGATTATATTTAATCGTAAATCAATTATAATAATCCAAGTTTCCTTGCAGACAATGTTGCTACAATGATTTGCTCGGTTATAGTAATGAAGAAACACGCGGGACTTAGTTAAACAACACAAATTTTATGTTAATTTTCTAATTACATTCCTGTTACATTCCTGATTTTCTTAACATTTAACATAAAAAATCAGTTAAAGTAAAATAACACAAACAGTTTGTGTTGAATTAACAGATTTCTGTGTCGAAAATCAACACAAAAAAACTAATCAAATAATTTTTTAATACAAATTCACAAAATTTCTACCTGTGTTATACTTACCACAGCTTTGTTCCGTATGTGGATGAGCGTTGCCTAATCCAGAGACACAGTAGTATCTCGCGCCAAGTACACGCTCAAACACACATGTGTCGCGTGTATATGGATGGCGCAAGAGAACCGTGTCTCTAAAATGAAGTTAGAGGCCTGTTTAACCTCATTCATCTTTCAAACTTTGAACTTTTAATAAATACGGCATATTTTTATATTTTAGCTATTTGTTTATTAATAATTACTCTATTACTATCGAATTTTTTCACAATTTACGTTTTTTATGATCTATTAAAAAAGTAAAAATTAAAAAAATTCTCTTTTGGCGATTTAGAGATCCAGAAGGCTTTTCTCTGTTTTTCGCTCGTCATTTTCGCTTTCAGCTATCTTCATATTGCACTTTGACATGAAAGTAGTTGATTCTAATTGCGTTGTGTTATAAATTGCTTGTAACGTTTTAATTTAATTATATATGGTCTTAAATTAATTGCTACGCGTACTTATCCCAAATTTAAGATGATGGACTTAGCTCACCGTTTCCAGGGTTTAGGTTTTGGGATTTATTAAGTACTACTAATTGCGAAAGGAAACCAGAACACTTAGGTATAGAACACAAAAAATATTTATTGAACAACTTAAAACTAATACAATGTAGCATGCAAATTTTCTTGTGATACCAATGTTATGATAATAATGATAATAGTAATATCTTCTTTGTTTTTTAAAGAAACGAGCAGTACAATGCTAGTGTTAAATCTTTCCTTAATCTAAATACATGTGTCTTTAAAAAAAACTAATGAATCATGAAAATGATAAATACTTAACGTAGGCTAATGTGGTCTCTTGGGAGGAATAATAATTGGTGGATTGTTTGAGGATGATAATAATAATAGTAATAATGATGAGTACCATGACTTGCTTGAGGTAAAAAAAAATTATCAAAATCTCATAATGTTAATGTTGGGTAGGTAAGGTGCCAACAGGCAGTAAGTAAAGAAACGTGCCGACCGGCAAACTAAAACAAATCAGGAGACACGGTAGTGTCTCGCGCCAAGTACACGTTCAAACACATGTATATGTGTGAAGTGTCATGGCGCGAGCCTACCGTGTATCTATACCGTAGACATAGTGGTTTTTGGCTCTTTTTAGCTCTCATTTTTAAAAACTTTTTTAAAATAATAAATTCTTAGAAAATTCCTTCTCTACTCGAAAGATAATTGATTGTTCGTCTTAAAATTATAAAAATTTATTCATTTTAGTTATGAGAACTAATTCAAATAATGAAATTAGGCCAGCATATACTATAGCACCCGCAATTTAGACACTTTTATAAATTTTTTCATGCGAAAAGTGCACTGCCAGAGAATAAAAAGTTATAAGAAATGCCATGATTCAGTAAAACATTGAAATTTTTTATAGCAATGATTCATTTTTGCGCCACCAGCGGTGCTTCAGTCTGTATTCTTTACTATAGTTTCATTGAGTTAAATGGAAATTCTGATGTAAAATTCAAACAATCCGTAGTTAAATTATCGATATCATATCAGGAGATGACGATCCATAGAATGTAAGAACGTTTTAGATTTCAATGATATAAATAAATCCTTGTTAATGTTTAAGATTAATTTTTTTTATTCATTTCGCATTCAAATTTTACTTGTATTTTTTTAATGTTTCCTGATTTCGCATACATATATACATATATATACCACAGAAATATTATTTGTGGGTTGCTAAAAAATTTTTTTTTTTATTTTCTTAAGTTCTATCTAGTTATATCCGCTAGGTGGTATCAAAATCATATAATATTTACCGCGATGACAGATACAGATGTTGTCATTGGCTGTCTTTGGCCGAACTACCCTAATAGCACAGTTTGCTTTAGCAAAAGTTTACTTACAAAAATTTCCTTGAATTTTTCTTCAAATATCCGTCAACTTCGGACTTTTCTGTTTTTGATGACAATTTGCATACAACTTGCTAAACAATGTGACGTAAATTTACCACCCTAATTAGAATGCAAATTCACTTCAAAAGTTAACTAGAAAAAATTTTTGCTGAAAATAAGCAAATTTATACATGAAAACGTCTACATTACGGATAAATAGTTTACAATTTTTCAAGTCAACAATAAATTGATGTAAAATTTGCCTGAAAAATGACGAAAAATTTTTTCTCGTTGACTATTGAAGTGAATTTGGATTCTAATTCGGGAAGTAAATTTACATCAAATTGTATGGCAGATTGTATATAAGTTGTCGTCAAAAACGGAAAAGTTCGAAGCTGACGGACATTTGACGAAAAATTCAAGGACAATTTTGTAAGTAAACTTTTGTCAAAGCAAACTGTGCTATTAGGAAAGCTTCCTCATGTTATGTCCTCAGTGGCCTCAAGTGCCGCCACCTGTTAATTAATTAATGAACTTGAAAAACATAAATAGGCACGCATTTAACTTCCATTTGAAATTTACATATTGAGATCGTACAACATTTATTGCATCTTATCAATAATTAGTCGATAATTCAAATAATAAATCAATGTATTACATACTTTTTAAATTATCTATTTAAATTATAAGAAAGTTGGAATAAATAGATAAATAAATCATTATATTGTATTCGGAATAGTATATTGTACAACTAGTGCGGTAAGTTGTCGATTGCCCACGAGAGCAAATTTGCTCGTGTGGGTAATCGGCAACATCGCACGAATCGAACATACTTTTTTTATATATAATAATATTTCTAAAACTTCGGAGAGTGTAAAATATACTTTGAATTTGCCTCCTAATTTTTTCTTCTACAGCTCATAGTTCATCTACTGTAATGAAAAGATGATGAAAATACGGCGTGGCAGACCTAAAATTATTGAATTATTAATTAAAAAAAAAAACATCTATGAAATTTTGTAGAGCGACAAACGTACTCTAAATTTTATTCGAAATTTTTTTTTATCGCTAATAGCTTACGCACTACAACTAAAAAATGATAAAAATGATTTTTGAGGAATCTATAACTTTTGAAATTTAAATAACAAAAAATTTGTTAAAAGCGTTTTTGTACATAGGATGTACTATAAAACTGTCACTGAACTTTTTAGTCTATTCCCTTATTAAAAGAAAGAATTTAAAACGATTAGAAAAAAAAAATTTTTAATACTTTTTAATGCTCCTGAATATTTTGAATACTTTTGAATCATCATTCTTATGAGAATTTAACATTGCAAATCATTTCGAATCGATTCTTTTAATCAGGGTTATAAATGGTTTAATCGCTAGGTATGAAAACCCCGTAATTAAAAAAATTTTCACTTTTTAATGCCATTAATGAAAAAAATATTGGCAGTAGAAACTAAACTCGAAGAAATTTTTTGTAGGGAATGCAATGTTGTTAGAGGAACGTTGGTCACTTAATTCGAATACAATTGTCTTTATAGTTTGCAGGAGTAAATAATGTCAAAAAAAAACATTTTTCCATGTTATTTAAATGAGGAATCTTTGAATTCGATGAGAAACCTCTTGAAATTATAATTAAGGGCTGAGATTTTAACGTAATTTTTTTTTTTTTTATCTTTTCTACATAATTTTCATGTGAGAGTAAAAAAAAAACAATATAGATTTTTTTTTAAAAACTTTAATGGATAATCACTAGGATACTTATTCATTATTCAATCAATCAAGTTCTGATTCAGAACACATCAATAGTATAAATTAATATTATCAAATTTTTATTACTGACAGGTTGTTATTGACGGAGAAACTTGCTTATTAGACATCTTAGATACAGCAGGACAAGAAGAATATAGTGCCATGAGAGACCAATATATGAGAACCGGTGAAGGATTTTTACTTGTCTTTGCTGTAAATTCTGCAAAAAGTTTTGAAGTATGCTTTAATAAATATTTAGCATTGCATTAAATTAACATTGTACTATACTATTTTTATTTTAAGGATATAGGAACGTATAGAGAGCAGATCAAAAGAGTAAAAGACGCCGAAGAAGTGCCTATGGTATTAGTTGGAAATAAGTGTGATCTTCAACAATCCTGGGCCGTAAATATGACACAAGCGAGGGAAGTTGCTCGACAATACGGTGTTCCATTTGTAGAAACATCAGCGAAAACTCGAATGGGAGTTGATGATGCTTTTTATACTTTGGTTTGTTAACAGTCAGTTATTTTGAGTGTAATGAAATTTTGAAACACAAAGTAATTTAATTTAAACTTTATTAGGTAAGAGAAATAAGAAAAGACAAGGAACATCGTGGAAAAGAAAAGAAAAAAAGAATGCGTGCAAATAACGCTGGTCGTGGTCGGACGCGATGTTGTCTGCTGTAATTATTTGGTGTCGTTCATGTAAACATTAAGTGTTTAATTGCAACTTCAAAATATGAACAATATAAATATAAAGTATATCATTTGCGCATATTTCGACTTCCTAAACTCGGTACGCTATTAAGAAAACTGCTACTTATATGTATAACTTAAACTGAAAAATATATCCAGTGTGATATTTTTTTTTATTTTTTTTTTTTTTTTTTTTTTTTTTGTATTGAAAAGGTAATACAAAACTTATCTTGCACAAAAGAAATCATTTAATTCATGATTTTTGTGAATCATAAAACTGATTATAGAAGATAACGAGTATGATGGAAATTTCTCTGCTCGAAATTTCAATTCTATTTTAAGAATAAATGAATACCGCTGGAATACAAAGTTAAAAAATGAAAAAAATTTATTTTTTTAGTACATAATATTACAATAAATTCACAGTAAACCCGTTTTTGTATCACTATGCTATTCCAATACCATTGCGTAATGTTAATTAAAACTGTTAATCTTATACCTTAGTCACATCATAAGAAATAGCTTGCAATGCTCCATATGCTCCAACATTGCTACGCGTTTCTGTTTAATGATTCATCATAGTTAAAGACAAGCTTAGACTGTTTTGGTAACGTCTCATCGCTAAAAATTTACTGACTCGGGCAACCTCCTCATCTAATTACTTCTATTTTTTACGCCTAGTGGTGTAAGAAAATTTATAAAAAATGTAAGTATTTTCGAAAGATTTCAAAGCATAGATTTAAATTTTTATAAGATTTATATCCATGCGTACTTTAACAGTAAAAAAAAAACATTCAAGTCAATGCGAAAGTTGTACTTGTGACCAGTTCAAAGATGAAGCTATATATATATATATATATATATATATATATATATATATATATATATATATATATATATATATTAGGGTGGCGCAAAAAAAACGACTATTTTATTTTTTTTCGATCTCGCATAAAAATTTGTTGGTTTATGATGTTTTAAGAAGCCTCTCCAAAAATCAGCTCGATGAAAAATTTTCAAGAGGTCGCTCACGAATTTTGAAAATATCAAAAATGATCAAAATTTGGATTTTTTATTTCTAAATTTTTTCTTTCTCTTGGCAGCAATAGTTTTGATTTGTAAAATTATGCCTATGCTGAAAATTTAAGCCCAAAATTCAAATATTTCAACCTCGCTTAAGAATTTTGAATGTTTCCGAGTGCTGTCTTTTGGAAGTTTTCGAGCAACCCTTGAATATTAATAATAAAGCTTCTCGATTTTTTCACTATCAATTTGCATGATAATGAATGAAAATATAACCCGAGAAATAGAAATAATAAGTTATTTATATACTTTTTTATTTTTTAATTCAATTTGTAGGTTTTTTCGCTTATTCAAAACTTACCAAATTTTATTGTTTAAGACTGTCCTGCATATTTTTGGTTATGCAAAAGTTATATTTTACTAAAATGACAATAGGTGAGTTATAAAAAAATACGAAAACTAATTCAAACTATTAGTTACATATTATTAGTTAATATTCAAAATTCTGCAGCGCCGTTTAAATATTTAAATTTTGGGCTGAAATTTTCAGCATAGTCATGATTTTACAAATATAAACTATTACTGCCACGAGAAAGAAAAAATTTTGAATTCAAAAATCCGAATTTCAATCATTTTTGATATTTTCAAAATTCGTGAGCGACCTCTTGAAAATTTTTTATCGAGCTGATTTTTGGAGAGACTTCTTAAAACATCGTAAGCCAAAAAATTTTCATGCGAGATCGAAAAAAAATATAGCTGGTTTTTTTGGGCCAGCCTGATATATATATTAGACTAGGTCAAAAAAATCGACTATTTTTTTTTTTAACGATACTGTGAAAATATTATTTGGAATGACAAAAAAAATTATTGTGAAAATTTGAGCCCTTAATATTTATATTAAGAGAGGTGTATCGTCCCAATTTTTGATTATTTTTGAATGAGCGGGTTTTTGTCTCATAACTCTCAAACCATCGAGATAAACGAAATTGACTCCCATACATTTCTTGAAGGAAATTTGATGCTCTACAAAAAAAGGTTTGATTGAAATTTTTTGTCAGATGAACCGCTGAGGAAACGGTTCATCTGACGGATGCTGAAGAATCGCTGAAGAAACGGTTCTCGAGAAAACCAATGCATAGCTCAGTTAGGAAATTTATTGAGCTACAATTTGCTTTTTTGTTATCTCTGGACGATAATTTCTTGCCAAGGTATTGGCCTTCAAATGAAAAAGGATCCTTTTGTTTTTGATAATCGATATCTCAGCAACTAATAGACGTACAGTAATTTCGAGGACAGCTTTAGACACTTTAATGAATTTCACACAAGCCTAATTTTTTATTTAAAAAAAGAAAATATTTTTTTTCCATCCTTAATATCGATTCGAATAACGTACAAAAAAAAGACTTTATAGCTTTTTAGTCAATCAACTGTTATACTTTACAAATACTGATGGAAAAATTTATGTTGCCATGTTATGATACAGCTTAATATACCCCCAAAAGCTCTGTTAATTTTCAAATCGATCCATTAAACCGCTTTTCCGGACGAATTGATCAAAGTATAACAAAACAATTAAAGAAACAAGTTTTGTTCCTTAAATTGTGCAATCATCATCAAAATGAAAAAATTATTTTTTATCGCCTTTTCTTATATTTTTGCGTAACTTACCAAGTGAATGTCGTGTAGAGAAAAAAAAAACGAAATTCAGGACTTTTTTCGTGAAATTTTGTAGAAGTATAAAATGCACAAGAAGTAAAAACTTATAGTTTGAAAATATTTGCTAAAAAAAAAAATCGGTCTGTCCGTTGACCCTGCGGGCCAGCCTCGAAACTTCCCGCAGTTTTCGAGCTCCTTGAGCTCGAAAACATTGTCGAGAATACATTTTCGAGCTCTTCGAACTCGAAAATACTTTTGAGTGCCTTTGTTTTTGAAAAATAACGTTTTTTACCATTTTTTCTTCAACAATATCTCTCGAACAAATTCACCGATTGCAACGGTTGAGGTGGCAATCGACGCGTTTTATTGAGTTCTAGAGCTGACCAAATTTTAAAATTGATTTATCGAGTCGTTTTTGAGAAATTTCAAAAAAACTAAAAAAAAAATTTTTTTTTAATTCTTTCGTTCACGGTTTCTCTTGAACGAATAAACCGATTTTGATGGCTGAGGTGGCATTCGACGCGGGTCAAAATGTTTTAGAGCTGATTAGATTTTGGAATCAATCCATCGAGCGAATTAAAAGTTATTCAAAAAAAACATTTTTGAAATATCTCTGAACGTACCCGACCGATTAAGCTCAAATTTTCAGTGCTTATAGTAATCAACAAACCGCGTCGAATGACACCTTGACGATTAAAATCGGTTCATCCGTTCAAAAGTTACAGAATATTTACATACTTACGTACGTACGTACAAACATACACTCGGACATCATCTTGAATTTAGTCAGAATAGCTTCCTAGAACCTCAAAACGTCGACATCTGTTGGAATTTCGATTTTCGCAAATCGGTGTGAAAACCATAACTTCCCGAAATTTTTGAAAATCTTCGATTTTCATAGCGGGAAGTTGAAATCTTTCCTATAAAAAAAGGGTTATCGTTTTTTAACCAATTAATCATAAATTAAAATCTCTTACATTTTTCTTTTCATGATTTTTATTTAATCTAGAAAATATTATAACATCAGAGTGGCCACACGGAAAAAAGAAAACAGGAATAATTGCTGTTCGAACGAGCATTTATTACATTTTCAAATAGTAACGCAGCGCTTCATAAACCAAACTGTAAAAGTTATAGTTTGGCGCCGCGCAGTAAGTTTTACATTAAGCATGAAATATTACAGTTTGAAAATGTATTAAGTTTACTTTCTCACACTGTAATTTTTGTTGAAAATTATCAAAGTATCATTCGATATGCTTCAAATTTTACAGCTCTATTAAAGTAACTGTGATTTTTGTAGTTGAATTAACGTTGCATAAATATTAATTTGCCACTTACCAATGATAAATTTTAAAAATTTTATTTTCCTAAATTTAATAATTATTTAATTTTCTTTACTTAATTAATTAAGACTAATACTGTAGTACTACTAATAAAATATCAAAAACAGAGGAAAACTAAAACAAATGAAAATTTTCATTAGAAGAGATAAATAAATGTTAAAGGTTAAATATTCATTTAATTTAAATATAATAGTTTAAAAAATTGAAAAGTACAGGGTTTAATGTTCCTCTTTTTATTATTAATTATCACAACTTACACATACAATCACATGCTACAATAATTCTCACATATTTCGTAAGTCTGGAAATGGACATCAAACTGAGAATTAATTTTATTTGTTATAAATAATGCACGAGACGACACCACGTGGAACAATAACTTAATACGAGACGCCCGTGAAACAGAAGAGGCATGGCTAAGTGCAACGTTCACTCACATATACTATTTCAAAAATATTTACGGACAATAGAGTAGGATTAGTATTTTCGTACACTCAGCTAATTGCCGTGGTACGGTCTGAAATTTCAATATCAAAAATATAAAACTTACAAATTCAAATGCAAGTGATTTCATGGAATTGAAACACAAATTTTCAATTTTCAACCTTTAATGAATGGTTGTCAAACTGCAAAAGTTAAAAAAGTAAATTTTTAATTTTCTGAAACTTATTAACGATATTTTAAAATGTAGTTTTACTACTTTTACATTTTAAATAGTAAAAGTTCATGATTGCTAAGGCATTGATGATACTTGACATAGAAATTTCAAAAATTACAGTGTGAGATGTAATAGTTCCATTTTCTACATTAAGGTTCATAATTGAATGTCCATACTGTAAATCTTCTCGAACCACTCAACAAATTTTCTTATTTGATACTTTAATTTTTACACAACGGCTAAACTGTAATTTTTACAGTCTTAAAGAGGAATAAATCATTTTTAAAGAAACAAACTTTCTGTGAGCAAAAGGTAATAATTATTTTACATTTTGTTGTGTACGATTAATATTTTAAAACTGTAAATATTACTGCTTAATTTGCAACTAATTTTTTACAGGATAAAATTTTAAAATTACAGTATACATTTTAATTTTTGTAATTTTTAATATGACGGGCTGGTTTTTACATTTTATTCTGTAACTATTCCAGTTTTTTTTTCCGTGCATAAACCCGGAATATCGGGAATTATCGGAGAGTTGAATGTAACTGGGAAATATCATGGAAATGTCACGGAATTTCGAAAAGTATCCGAAGTGACAGTTAAAAATCAAAAAATTTTTCAATAATACACTAGTCACAAAAATTAAGGGATATCCCTTTTTTATGACCTTTAATATATATTAAAAAAATTCCAAATTTTCAAGTGATTTCTAACACGCAGTAACTAGAAGGAAAATAATCGTAAAACAAAAACAAAAAAGGCTAATTGAAGCTTTAACCCTATCAAAATAAATCTCTGTCTTTATTTGGCAAAAAAGTACTGACCGTCCCCGAGTCAGAATTTACCCTGATTAAAAACTCCTTTTGAATCCGATTGAAAACGTCCTATCAGATTTAAACGGACTTTTTTAATCAAAAGTTCATCAGAAATTTCCGATTGGCATTCAATCAGATTTAATCGGAAACTTAGGGAACATTTCGATTCAACGTTAATCGGAAATTTCCGGTTCCTCGACAAAAAAATTGTTATATAATTATATTAAATTATCAATAGATTCATATATTATCCCTGATTAACAAAAACGATTTAAATCGATTCGAAAATTGGAACCTATAATAAGCGATTAAAAATCATTTGAAACGATTCAAAATTGAAAAATCGAATATTTTCAAATCTATATTAACAATTAGTTTGCATATTGTAGTAACTGGTAACTTATTAACTAATATCACTTATACTACAATAATAAAACACTTAAAATAGAAATAATAACACCACAATTAACGGCAGTAAAAGAAAGGCAATCAAAGATATAGTTTATTGAATAAAAGATGTAAGCTGTTAAGCTGTTAATATAAGACTGACTGCCTTTAGTCGTGCATCTATAAAACAATAGAAGAAGGCATTTGTTTTCTAGTTATTCAAATATTTTACAAGATCAGTTTCACATTCGTTACGATATCATGAAGTAATATAGGATATACTATATTACCCCCAAAAATGGTACTTGTCACTTTGTCGAATAACAGAGAAGTACTCATGCCAGAATTGCTTCCAAGTTTGGAATATAACAGTTCTGAAATAAGTTTCTTACCAGGGACACTACCACTGGTGGGCGCGATCTCGTGGCAAACACTGAACTACTTCTGCTGCTACATTCTATAGCACCGGTGACTTCCCTCTCCTACATATATCTTTACTCACAAGAAATTTTTCACTTGGTTCAAACAACTATTTTTTTATTAGTTGGAATATACGAAAATTCTTGCGTTAAACACCCCCGTGAAAAAAATTTATTAAAAAATAATAGTTTAAATACAAAAAATGTATCTTAGAATACATAAAAAATATATGTGTGAAAATATTAAAGTCATAGATTAAATATATATTTGAACTTACAATAATTAAAAAAGTAGTGTTCTAATCGATTTCAAGAGCTCGACTTTGAAATAAAGATAATTAGAAAACAATGCGGAATTTGAAAAAACCTTACTAGAAATAAAATAATCGTAAAATAAATTATTATCTTCCGATTGAATCCGATTAAAACTGATTGAAAATTTTCTATCGGATTCAATCGGAAAATAATTAAGAAAAAAATGATTAATTTCCGATTGAATCCGATTAAATCAAATAGAAAATTTTCAATCAGATTCAATCGGATAATAATTAAAAAATAAAATTTATTATTTTCCGATTGAATCTGGTTGAATTTCAATCGGAGACCTCAAACGCTCCGGAGCATTTCCACCGACTGAAAATTCGTTTCCAATTGAAACTGATAGAATTCCGATAGAGTTTTAATCAGATTCAATTGGAGTTTTTAATCAGAGTAAATCGTAAGTCACACGTATTAGAGGTTGAAATCGTTAATTCAACGTATTGAACATTAAAAACATAAGTTCCGTGTATTGGACGTAAGAAAGGTAAATTTAATGTATTCAGTTTATTGAAAAAATAAATTGTAGGTACAATTTTTTTTTTTTTTTTTTTTTTTTTATTTTAATAATAAACATCCAATTTATTTTAATAAACATCTAATTTTTTATAACGAAAATCCAATATTTTATGGTAAAAAAATCAAAATTGTTGTTATAGCGGGATAAATATATTAACACCTCGCCACCAAATTTAGAACCAATTCATAATACTATTTTTAGTAATTAGTTTTTCAATTTGCTTTTTTTCACGTGAAGTTACAGAAAGCTAATAAGGTTAGTATGAATTATATTTTATCATGCCGGAGCTTTAAAAGATTTCAAACTAAATAGTACACTGTAAAAAATCGGGATAGAATTTTTCACTCTTATCACTCGAAGTACCGGAGTGAAAAATTAAACATTCCTTGTACGGAGTGAATCTAGAGTTCTTTTTTCTGTGGAGTCATTTCGGAGTGAATATGGATTTGAATCCGAAAAACATCTGAGTTTCATACTACTAAAAAGAATTTTCATTAAACTTAAACAAGTTTCATAAGCTATTTTTTTTTCGTCAGTCTGTTGTGCAAATGACGCCTTGTTTAGAAAATCTCATAGAATCCAATAGATTCTCATAAATTCCTATAGAGATTTTATAAGAATGAATGAGTTCTATAAGAAGTGCTATAGTTAAGTATAGGGCCTTATACATACAGCTATAAGAATCTATCGGATTTTTTAAGCAGAGCGGTTACAATTGTTACCGTCAAATTTAACTATATAGATGTTTTGTGACCCCGTGAAAAATGAAACATATATTGCCATGCATGACCGTACATAGTTCATACATGGCCATATATGGATCATACATTGATCATATATGGCCATACATGGGCATACCAACGTTTTAATAAAGTTATGCATGGACATATATGAATCATGTAAGGTCATATATGGTTATACATACACAGAAAAAAAATATATCTTGGCGCAAGAAATTTTTTCTTGCCGCAAGAATATTTTTTGCAATTTTGAATGAAAACGAAAATTTTCTTGGTTCAAGAACAAAATTTTCTTAAATTTAGTCATCTTGGCATAAGATTTTTTTTTTATTCAACCGATATAATATATGTTTCTTGAAGTAAGAAATATTTTCTTAAAGTGAGAAAAATAAATATTTTGCCCCGATATATAATCAATTGTCCTAAAAGTAAAATATTTTTTCTTGAAGAATAATTTATTTTAAATCGAGATGATTTGTGACTCGAGTCAAGAATTAAAAGTACTCGACTCAATGGTAAGAAATATCTTGGTTTAAGTATTTTGTTGTATTGCGGCAAGTAAACGTAGACGTTTGAAACAACAGCAACTGCGCTCACGGCTCAACGCAAAAATTCTCTTGGGAAAGCTAACTGTACTATACTAAAGTGGCGGTAGTGTAGACTCTACATTGTACAGTGGGCTTACTGGATATGGGTAAAGTGAACGAACGTTCAGGAAATGGTCGGGTAGCATAACTTGTAAAGTTCTCGCGTGATGCCGAATCGGTCTGGGTTCGATTCCTACCATGAGCAAACCATTTATTTTTCTCAAGTTGTTCATAAACCATTAATCGAGAATGTTTATTTCTTATCCCCTCTGCTGCTGTATTGTGATATTATAAATATACACATATATTTTCCCTCTTCATAACATTTAATATTTATACTATGTTAAATATAGGATGATATATTTTTTTAAGTAGTCATTTATTTTCTTGAATCGAGACTACGTTTTTTTTAAGTCAAGAAAAAAAATCATCATTGGGAGAATTTTATATCTTCGGTTAATTAAATATTTGCATGATTCAAGAAAAGTTATTTTATTAAGTTAAGATTATAATTTATTTAAATCAAAATTAAAATTTTCTCATTCCAATAGACCGTTGTCTTGAGTCGATAATGTAGTTTTCTCAAACTGAGAGTAAATGTTCTTCTGCCACGCAAAAAAAGTTCTTGGTTTGAGATATTGATATATATTGTGACAATTTACTATACTCACCAACCAAGACAGAAAAATATCTTATTTTGATAGTTTTTTTTACTTGGTTAGAAACAAAATAAATTTGACTTAAAATAAATATTCTTAAGCCAAGATTATTCAACTTGAATTAAAATTTAATTATTCTTGATACAATATTTTTATGATATTAGTCGAAGAAAATGTTCTCGGATTAAAAAAACCCAATTACTCAGCCCAAGAATAAAAAAATGAAGGCAAAAATTATCTTGGGCCAAGTCAACCTTTTTTTCTGTGTAGTCATATCAAGTCGTATATGACAATATCAAGCTATGCATGGTCATACATAGCCACACCTGGCCAATTTACATACATGGTTGTGACGGGGCAGCTAGAGGTTCGACTGCTCAAATTGGTCGCGCCATTTCAGGGAGTCCCTGTTCACTCACTACCCTTATCAGCACACATATTCGCTACTCGGTTCACCGAGACTCCGAAAGAGGCCCATGGATCAGTGTGCCAAACATCATATACGGCAGTTCAGACGAGGTCACGTGGATGACCCTTCCTAGGACCTAAGGTTATATAAGAGCGAGCAATTGGCGATTGGCACTCTTAGTGACTTTAGTTCTCACTCAGTCCACATTTAGTACACACTTAGCTAGGAGGTGTAGAGAAGGGCTGAGGACGCCTAGCGAGGTCCTTGCTCTCCACTTTCCAGCTCACTAAGCACACATTGCTGTCTATCTTTTGTACTAGTCCAGTCTAGTCCATTTGTTGTATTGTAAAGTCCGTTAATTTATTGCCAAGTCCGTTTATTTATTGAAAAAGTCTAGTCAGTTAAGAAATTTCATTTTAAATCTGTGTAATAAAATCAGTGCCATAATGTCGAGTCTTCGCCAATAGTCTTGTCAAAGGGTCAATCAAGTATGTTGCAGTCCACGCTCAAGATGTCCTATGTAATTTAAGAGATCATCGATGTAAGTCTACATGTATTTAATTAGAAGTTTGCCAAACGCGAAGTTATATATATTTAGAATTTTGTTAAATTTTATTTCTCTTAATTTGTTGAAAATTTTACATAAATCTTGGAATTTCATTTATAACTTTGCGATAAGAAATGATAAAGATAAATTGTTTAAGCTGGAAATCATAATTAGCAAATAGTAATATTATATCAAATAAATTTTTCAAATCAATCATATTACTCATGAGATCAGACCCAGGATCTCTTATTTATGCATTAATACAATTGTTCTTTTGGGTTTCTTTCTAATCTAAACGTGCATATATTCAGTAGATCACATTTGTAAATAATCAGAATATTAATAAATTCAATCAAATAATATTATAATAAAGAGAATTACATTATAAAATAAATTCATTACATAATTTTACCTATCCTGTAATTAAGGTGCGTACTCAGTCATACAAGGTATTTTGGAACCCAGTTGCTCATCATCGAAGCAGCCGGACAAGAAAGATTGCTCGAACTTCCTAGTACGAGGAAGCAAGGGCATACCCTTACATGGTCATGTATGATCATATATGGGCATATCTGGTCATATATGGCCATGTCTGGCCAATTTCCATTTATGGCCATATATGGAGCACTCATATATGGCCATGTATGTGTTATGTCCCAATAATTTTTTTTAGATAACTATTTAAAATAATTATTACTGAACTCTTCTTTTTAAAAAGTGCGCGAAAACGCAGCGTCAGCTTTTCCCCCTTTAAGGCGATATAAGAATAGTAGAAGGATCTGTGCAAGAAGTTGGACGAATAAATAATAAACTGTCGTCACCTTTCACCAATGACAATAACTAAAAATTCCTCACCAATTGCCAAACCAAAGTTTATAAAAAGCCTGAGCACCATGGCTCAGGGCCTTTAGTTTATTTTTGACTTCTTGGTTCGCGTAAACGGCGTCGACAGCCCGTAATCTTATTGCACAAATCTGTCTCCGTAGCAATAAGTAATCGTCGTTAATAAGAATATCTGGCTGATTCAATTCGTGAAGAATATTTATTAATTACGGTACCTCCAAATTTTACTTCAATTAAACTGTAAATTGATATAGGTATCTGACTGATAATCAATTATCGTGTAGGATATCATTTTATCATTTACAAATCTTATAAATTAATAGAATTATCAATTAACTTAGATACTTGGCTGATAATTGATTATCATGTAGAGTATAGTTTGTTACCCAGGTAGAAATCGCCAAGGTTGACTATAGGCCTAGTCTTGGCCCTATTGTCACTTGCCAAGCTTCGGCAGCTGACCATTGGCCCAAGCCTCGGCCGGTGCTTGGCCCTATGTTTTGATTTTTGTTAAATCGAGCCTTGGCCGCTGACCATTGGCCAATGCCTCAGCCTAGCTTAAATTTTTATTTAATATTAAAATTAGCAACTTTACATATATCTATATATATGTATATAGAAAAGACCAGGGCATGACGGTCCACCGAGTATACGATTAATATCAAGAGTTTAAATTATCTAAAAAGTAAAATTATTTAATATACAATAATTTTCATTTAATTAGTTATTGCTATGTACAAAACTTTAGTTAACATAAATGTTAAAGTTCAATAAACAATGTTATAATGCTGCTTGATCTTACTCTTAACTTATCCATTTACATCAAATCATAAAATTACAAATTAATAAATATATGTCATTACTCATCAAACAATTTTAAGTTCATTGAATTACAACTACATTTCACCTCAATTTTACGATCTAATATTTCTGAATTGAATTGTATTTACATAATTAACAAGCAAAAAACTCATGATTATCTGATCATCAGATTTAGCACAGTGGATAGCGTCCCGGCCTAGTAATCAGAAGCATCTCAGTTTAAACCCCGGTGGCTCCCAAATAATTTTATTCGTTATTTCCCATTAATTCAGTAATGAGTTAATTACACTCCAATGTAATGTTGATAAAAGTGTGATCAAACTTTTTTTAAATTCTATTTATCACTTTAAAAAATAATATTTTAGATCGAGCATTAGGTGAGCCTTAGATATTTTGCTCCCTAAGATTTGGCCGAGGCTTGATTTTTTGTTTCCCAAGCTTTGGCCAAGGCTCAATTTTTCGTTTCCTAAGGCTTGGCCGAGACTTGATATTTTGTTTCCCAAGGCTTGGAACATGGACATCATCCAAGGCTTGGACCAATGCTCATCCAATGGTTCAGCCAAGGCTTGACCAAGGCTCGAAACTCGGGCATGACGACTGGCCAAAGCCTGGTCCGAGCCTTGTCCAATGGTCCCTTCCTACTGGGGTAATTACAATTAAAGATCCCGAAGATCTATCCGGTTCGATCGAAACGTGACACAACTCACGTGAGTTTGTGATTCCATCTCGGGCCGAGTTATTCCGCGCATAAAACCCTTTAGGTGTGATAAGGACGCATTAAAATATTTAAAAATAAATAATATTATAATAAAAACCACATTCATGAATATTATAAAAAAGTTCTAGTGTATAAGTGAAGTTTGACCAAAAATATTGTAACTGAGACACCAAATAAAATTACAAAGATCATTACTTCAACGTTGCGAGTTTCATTTGAGAGTAGCACATAAGTTTACATCCTACAACTCCAGCCACGCCCATCCAACCAAATACCTCAGAAGGAGGCTGAGTGAGCTGCAACGTTCTCGAGGGATATAGTCTGCCGTGCTAAAAGAAAGATACATCGAAAGGTAAGTGAAAGATTTACATTCCAATTCTTTCATAAAATACTTTGGCTTACGGCAAGAACACCACCCTGGTATAAATTTGATATAAATGAATAAATTAAGAGTAAGATCAAGTAGCACTATAAGGGAAGGGCGGAGGGCAAAAGGGGGTAGAGTAGGCAAAACGGAGTACCTCCGAAATATTTAAAAAAAAAAAATTTCTTTTTCGTCTAATTGCTACAAATCCGATATATTCGCGCATTTTCAGCCCTACACATGACACCTGGGGAAAAATGGACCATCCGAAAATTCTGAAAAAATGATTCTTTCATATTTTTATCGTCAAATTAAAAATAAATTTAATATATTAATCCATTTTTCGACTGATTCTCTATAGCTGGGGCAAATTCGGCCACTAAAAATATTCGAAAATAATAGTTTATTTCTTAATTGATAAAATTTTTGAAATAATGCAAAATAATCTGTAATCTGAAAAATCAAAAAACACGTTTTTTGGGTTCAAAATAATGACAAATAAAAAATATAGAATTGTTTTTTTTTATTAAATAACAATTAGCAATTAAGCTAATCGAGGGAAAACGATTTATTAAACCAATGATGTGAAATGTAATTTTTCTTTATGTATATTACATATAAAAAATTTTAATTTAATGAAATTTGATCAACTTTCAGAAATTTTTTTTTTCAACTTTTTTAAAGGGTACCCCATTTTGCCCGCCAAAAATAAAAATTTTATGTTAACTAAAGTTTTGTACATAGCAATAACTAATTAAATGAAAATTATTGATATTAATCGTATACTCGGTAGACCGTTATCCCCTGCTCTTCTCTATATACATATATATAGATACATGTAAAGTTGATAATTTTAATATTAAATAAAAATTTAACCCAGGCTGAGGCATTGGCCAATGGTCAGCTGCCAAGGCTCAGCTTGACAAAAATTAAACTATCGGACCCAGCCTCGGCCGATCCTTGGGCCAATGGTCGGCTGCCAAGGCTCGATTTAACAAAAATTAAACTATTGGGCCTCGCCCTGGCCGAGGCTCGGGCCAATGGCACTATCCAAGGCTCGGCTTAATTTAATGAAACCAATGGACCAAGCCTCGGCCTAGACATGGGCCAATGGTTAGCTGCCAAGACTTGGCTTAACGTAATCAAACCATTGGGCCAAGCCCTGGCCGAGGCTTGGGTTAATGGTCAGTTGCCGAAGCTTGGCAAGTGACAACAGGGCCAATGCTCGGCCTATAGTCAGCCTTGGCGATTCCTACCTGGGCAGTCTCTTCGAAAACGTTTGGGTTCTTAACTTTCGAAAATATCCACATTAAATAATAAATTATAGGAAGAGAATTTCTTCCTCGTATTCTTTATTGTCGTCCGCATCCTTCAAATCGCTCGTCTAAATTTTACTATTGCTACCAACGTAAGAAATCCCGGATAATTAATTTAAATTTCAGCGGTGGGCATAACATATGATTCATTTTTCACGGGGTTCGGTTTATTAAAAAAAAAAATTAATTAATTTCAAACAATTAATTTTGTGACTTTTGGAAGTATATGACTGATAACTTCTGCATATTTGTCCAATTTACAAAAAAATATAAATATTTAATTAAATATCCTTGAAAAATTAGGTAAATAAATGTAACAATTATGGTAAAACAGAAAAGCAGTAAGTGAACTTACTGCCTTTCTCCTAAGCACGGTAATATAATAATTATTATTAAAGAAAAAGTTATCGTTATAAATTATTTGTTTTATCATAGATCTTCTAGTTCTTACGATAAATTCCATACAACACTAAGTTTAAATATAAATCGACAATAATTTGGATCCCGGAAAAAATAGACCCAAAAAAAACTGACCGGAAAAAATAGACTCAGAGAAAATGAACCAGCAAAAATAGACCTAAAAAAAATACAAACATCTAATGCTTTTCGTTCGGCAACTAATTTTATTCTATTATCTTTGATACATAGATTCAAAGGAAAAAAAATATCAATAAAACCGCGATTTTCTTTTTCTCGCTTCCGGGCGGAAAACGTTAACCGCTGTGCAAAACGAAGTTGCCGCTTTCCGCCTCCGTCGACGAGAAAAATAGTATACACTCCTCGGGAAGTAAATAAGAAAGCCTCAGATCACATGTTTGTTGACCTCGGCTTCGCCGAGACCAACAATTACATGTGATCTAAGACATTTCTTACTTTACTTCCCTAGGTGTGTAATATACTATTTAACTTCCCGCTACAAAAATCGACGATTTTCGAAAAATTCGGGAAGTTGTTTTCACCCCGATTTTAAAAAATCGAGTTTTCATCAGATGTCGACGTTTTGAGGTCCTAGGAAGCTACTCTTACTATTCTCAGAATGATTTCCGAGTGCCGCTGTATGTGTGTGTGTGTGTGTATATGTGTATGTGTGAACAGTCTATAACCATGTAACTAATGAACCGATTTGGATAATTAAGGCGGCAATCGAACGAGCTTGTTGGCAGTCAACTTTCCTGAGAATTTCACATCACTTGCTCAAGTAGACTCGAAAATATTTGTGAATTATGAAAAAAAAAATTTTTTTTTTTAGTTTTTTTTTTATTTCTCAGAAACGACTTGAACGATCGACTTTAGAATCTAATCAGCTCTAGAAATCAAAAAAACGTGTTGATTGCCGGCTCAACCATCTCAATCGGTTAATGCGTTCAAGAGATATCGGCGTTGAAAAGTTTAAAAATAACATTTCATGTTTTTTTCCGGATGAATCATAATATAATGTACTAAAATGTGTCTGAAATCATACCAACTCTTCCTCTTTAGGGTTTCTGTCGATCATCATATGATGTCATTTAACTTGTTCTTTAGTTCAAATCATATCATCAACAAAAAAATTGAGAAATTACAGTTTTTAATACTTCTCTCGGATATTTGATATATTATTGTTCTGACATAAATCAAAACTTATTTAAATCTTGATTTTGATCACTGACATTGATTTCTGCCTCAATACATTTATTTTTCATGATACCAGCATCGAAACTTGAAGTTTCAGTGTCTCTACAGCCCGTCAAAACAAGCTAATTTCAAGCCGATGCTGCAAACAACTGCTAGCGAATTCGTAATTCAAAAATACCTTCATACAGCGGGCAGAAACATGCGTGTTTCTTCCCTTGGGAAGAAACACAATTGTTTCTGCCCGGTGTCAGTTATATGTAATGTTGATTTGCAGCTTGTTACTCTCATTTGTTTACTTGTCACTTCAGTTTACTCATTTCATTTTTTAAGTGAAAGTTTTAATTAACCGAGTAAAATTATTAAAAAATGAGTGAAAATAATATTTTTATACTATTTACTATTTAATAAGTGACTGTAAATCACATATTTCTCATTCTCTTACAGTTCTCCGCATCATCGGCTTGAAATTAACTTGTTTCTTACTAGCTGCTGACACTTAATCGAAGTTCCGATGCAGGTAATCATGAAAAATATAGCGTGTGACTCAGGATAAAACACGATTTCAGACTGCGGGTGATGTCAGCCCTCTCCTGCGGCTCGGGCAGCCAACCTTACCCTAGTCTGAAATCGTCTTGTTTCATCCCTTTTCACACAATATACTATTATTGAACATTATCGGGAATTAAAATTTAAAAACCATTTCTTCATTTATGATTTTCGATTCTTAAATTTTCAAACTTGAGTATAAAACATAACTTGTTAGAGCTTGAAAAGCTCAGAAAAAAGCAATTGCATGTAATAGCAGTTTCGAGCTCAAAGACCTCGAAAATATACTCACACTAATGTTTTCGAGCTCTTGAGCTCGAAAACAGCGGGAAGTTTCAGGGCTGGCCCGCAGGGCCAATCGACGACCAGAATTTTTTTTTTTTTTAATCAGAAAATTCATTTAAGATAATATTTTTTTACTCATCAAACGTCAAGATCATCTTGAGAAGAATTTTTGAAAATCAGAAACCAACCAGGAATCGAACCCGGATTTTCACGATAACAATTGTTAAATTGAGGTTAACCTCAAGGTCATTCTCAAAAACAGTAATATGTTAAACATAGACCAATAACAAATTAATAGAAGAAATTCTTGTTTTCCCGTCTGTTGTTACCTTTGCAAAATAATGAAACTTCTTATTTTCATCTGGGAGGCTTCGCCCCTCAACCCCCATCAGAGCTTTGCCCTTGGACCCCACCAGGAGGTGTTCTTTTTTCACGAAAGAAATTAACAAGTGAATTGATAGACATTGAAAGACATGATACCATCAAATTGTAAAGCCGAGTATGAAGTTCCACATGAAATCGGTAGTCAGCTGAAAAATTCATTGCCGGGTCCATTTTTTCGCGTGTATTTTTTCCAGGTCTATTCTTTCCGAATCTATTTTTTCCGTGGCTATTTTTTCCAATTACCATTTTAATAGTTTATTTTTATTTTAATATATTATAATAATTATATTAGCTAATTATAATTATTCATTTTAATATAATAAACGATTTATTACTTGTGTATATACAACAACAAATAACAAGAGAGGAAAATAAGTATTTAAATGCTCCAGCAATTACCCGCTAAAATATTTTTTTTAGTATGGCTTGCAGGAAAACCGTCAAAAGTATAAATTTCAGAACTATACCAACTTAAGAAAATCACAGTTCCGAACGTAGAAAATAAAGATGGTTCATAATTCAGTATGACGAATTATAACCTCGTCAAAAACATAAAATTTCCCTGATAGCCACACTTCAAATATACCCGGATAGCCACCCTAACCGTAAGTTAAGTACAAGCTACTGCCGTATTCTAAAAGGTAACTCAAAGGTTAGTGTTGGAGAGCAAGCACTTACCTTTCAGTTGACCTTTTAATTGTCTGTAACTTTTTATTCAATTTGACTACAGCTGTTACTATCAGACAATGACGTTAAGTTGATTGAAATTTCACTTCAAATTGACGGCAAGTGTTTCTGTCAAGTTACATTCAAGCTACTGCCGTATTTCGAAGCCAATTTAAAGGAAAGTATTATCCAGCCAAGCTTGCCAGAAACTTTCTCGTTAAGTTAGCCGAAAATGTTTCACTGCAGAACTAGCAGAGCAAGGTCTGATTATCAGGGATTTTTCCTAACTACAATTTGAAGCAATATGGAGTGCAGATAAACAGAAAGTTTACCGCAATTTTTGCTCTTCAATTTTTTTCTTTTCTGGCGATTGGCTGTCCAATTCCGACCGCAGGTTTCCTGATAGCCACCTCAACCGTAACTTAACTTCTAACTACGCCCGTATTCTGAAGCTAACCTAAAAGAAAGTGTTGGAGAGCAAGCAGTTACCTTTAAGTTGACAGTAAATTATCTGTAACTTGAATTCAATTTGACTACAAGTGTTACTGTCGGACAATGACGTTAAGTTGATTGAAAGTTTCACTTCAAATTGACGGCAAGTTTTTCTGTCAAATTACATTCAGATGACGGCGGTTCATTTGCATCGAGTGGCACGCAAGTATTATCCAGCCAAGGCTTCTCTTCAAGTAGAATTTTCAAGTTGACGACAATTTGCAGTCAAAAGGGGCCATTGGGGTGGTACAGTATATATATATATATATATATATATATATATGAGTGTATCTATGCCTGTAATTTCATAACATTATTTACGGATACGCATAGTGGTAACTTATTATTACTTTGACTACCGTTTATTATGTATATATTTAAATACGAGTTTAAAAAATTTCATTTTACGTTATTTCTCTTGAAATTGGGTCTTTGAAGCACGTTAACTACTGATCCATGTAATGCTCTCAACAGTATGAATTGTACTTACAAATCTATCGTACAACAAGAATTTTCATGTGCTGTCAATCCAAGTAATAAAAATCCATGATTTTTATAAATCATTATTTATTCTTTTAGTACAACATTTTGGTGTGTATATGTTTCATTACATATTACATGTACTATATACCTTTTAGATATAGCTTGACACTTGAAATTTATTTTTGATTTTTCAGCTACGAACATTTTTAAGAATTTAAGGTGTGATCATTACAATTGAACCAAGTGAAGTTGATTTCCAATTAAAGTTTTAGAATTGATTATAGTTATTATTATTGCTATAAACAATTAATACACAGAAAATAGACGCCATGGCTCGCCCATTAATTTCAAGCCAACAAAAATTAGCAGAAAAACTGATTATTCTCAATGATCGTGGTATAGGAATGTTGACGCGCATTTACAATATCAAGAAAGCTTGTGGTGATGCGAAATCTAAACCAGCTTTTTTATCTGACAAAACACTTGAATCATCTATTAAATTAATCGTCCGTAAATTTCCAAATATAGATGTTAAAGGACTTCAAACAATCACAAACTTGCGCAATGAAATAATAAAGTCACTGTCTTTATATTACTACACGTTCGTTGATTTGTTAGATTTTAAAGATAACGTTTGTGAATTATTAACAACTATGGACGCCTGTGGAGTGCATTTGGATATTACTCTTAATTTTGATTTAACTAAAGCATATCTAGATTTAACAGTAATTTACGTTACTCTTATGATTTTACTTTCAAAAGTAGAAGATCGAAAGGCAGTATTAGGTCTCTTTAATGTAGCCCATGAAATGGTTCATAATCAATCCGATCATAGTTTTCCTCGATTAGGTCAAATGATCATGGATTATGATCTTCCACTAAAGAAACTTTCAGAAGAATTTGTTCCTCATTCAAAATTATTGCGAAATGCTTTGAACTCACTTTGGGCTATTTATCCAAGCAGAAATTTGTCAGCAGATAGTTGGAGAGCAGATAAAAAATTGAGCTTGATCGGAAGCCCAGGGCAAATATTGAAAGCTTCGGCCACTGACACAATGTCTTGTGAAACATTAAGTTTGGATAAAATAGAGAAATGGATCATTCTAGGTTTCACGTTGTGTCACTCCTTTTTAAATCAAGAACAATCAAACAAATTGTGGGTCACTGCTCTTGAGTCTAGATGGGTGTTAGCCCTCTTTCGCGATGAAGTTATCTACATACATCAATATATTCAATCTTTTTTCGAAACTATTAAAGGCTATAGTAAAAAAATATCAGAAGTGAAAGAATGTTATAATCATGCAATTCAAAAATCTAGTTATCGACATAGAGAAAAACGAAAATTTTTGAGAACTGCTTTAAAAGAATTGGGATTAATCTTGACTGATCAACCCGGTCTCTTAGGCCCTAAAGCATTGCTAGTATTTATGGGGTTATCTCACGCAAGGGATGAAATTTTATGGATTTTAAGACATGGAGACAACCCACCGAATCAAGGAAAAGGAAAAGGACGTGGAAATGAAGACTTGGTTGATAGACAACTTCCTGAACTTTTGTTTCATTGTGAAGAGTTGAGAGCTCTTGTTAGAAAATATTCTCAAGTTCTTCAACGTTATTATGTTCAGTTTTTATCAGGTTTTGATGCTCCTACTCTTCATCAAATAATTCAAAGCCTCCCGATTTGCCCGGAGGATGAAGGAGCAATTTTGAGTGATTTATGTTCGGTAATGGCAAATATATCGATAAAACAAGTTGAAGAAAATGATTTGTTTGATTTTCGTCCATTAAGACTTGACTGGATCAGATTGCAAGCGTACATGTCTGTGAACAAATGTAATATGAGCCTCACGGATAATCGTGAGTTAGCGTCTTTTATGGATACAGTAATTTTCCACACGAAAATGATAGACAATCTTGATGAAATGCTTGTTGACACTTCAGATTTGTCCATTTTCTGTTTTTATAGCAAAATTTTTGAAGATCAATTTCATATGTGTCTCGAATTTCCCGCTCAAAACAGATACATCGTTGCTTTTCCACTTATATGCAGTCATTTTCAAAGTTGTACTCATGAGCTTTGTCCTGAAGAACGACATCATATTCGAGAACGAAGTCTTTCTGTCGTTAATATGTTTCTCGATGAAATGGCGAAAGAAGCTAAAAATATTATAACAACAATTTGTGATGAACAATGCAATATGAGTGATAAACTTTTACCGAAACACTGTGCGCAATTGATTTCACAAGTTGTTAATCGTAAAAAAAAAGATAAAAATAAAAAGAACATTTATGAAATCCATAAACCTGGAGTAGAAAGCTATAGAAAAACTAGGGAAGAGCTCACTACCATGGATAAATTACATATGGCGTTGACTGAACTTTGCTATGCAATTAATTTTTGTCCTACTATTAATGTCTGGGAATACACATTTGCACCACGAGAGTACTTGAACCAACATCTCGAAACAAGGTTTTCTAGAGCTCTAGTTGGTATGGTCATGTTTAATCCAGATGCTAGTGAAATAGCGAAACCATCAGAACTTTTTGTGAGTGTTCGAGCATACATGAATGTGCTTCAAACGGTTGAAAATTATATTCATATTGATATTACTCGGGTTTTTAATAATGCACTTCTTCAGCAAACTCAAGCGTTAGATAGTCATGGTGATAAAACCATTGCTGCTCTGTATACACAATGGTATTCTGAAGTCTTATTAAGGCGTGTTAGTGCTGGAAATATTTGTTATTCTTCGAATCAACGAGCGTTTGTGAGTTTATCGGTAGAAAGTGCGGTACCATTTAATGCAGAAGAGTTTTCAGATATTAATGAACTTCGGGCTTTAACTGAGCTAATAGGTCCGTACGGAATGAAAATGCTCAATGAAACACTTATGTGGCATATTTCTAGTCAAGTGCAGGAACTGAAAAAACTTGTTGCTAACAATAAAGAAGTCCTTATAGCTCTTAGAACTAATTTCGATAAACCCGATATTATGAAGGAGCAATTCAAGCGATTGCAACATGTTGAAAATGTTCTACAGAGAGTTACAATCATTGGGGTCATTCTCAGTTTTAGACAACTTGCACAAGCTGCTTTAGTTGATGTTTTAGAAGAACGTATACCTTTTCTTTTAAGTTCAATACTCGATTTTCGGCATCATTTGCCGTCGGGCGATCCAATGCGCTTGATTTCTGAAATGACTTCTGCTGCTGGGTTGATGTGCAAAGTAGACCCAACACTCACCAATGCACTAAAAATTCAGAAAGCAGAAGTAGATGAGGATGAACATTTATTAGTTTGTCTCTTAATGGTTTTTGTGGCTGTTTCCATTCCAAAATTAGCTCGTAATGAAAATTCATTTTATCGTGCATCATTAGAAGGGCATTCAAACAATATACATTGCATTGCTACCGCTATAAACAACATATTCGGTGCACTTTTTACAATATGTGGTCAAAATGATATCGAAGACAGAATGAAGGAATTCTTAGCATTGGCTTCATCCAGTTTGCTGAGACTCGGCCAAGAAATTGATAAAGAAACTATAAAAAACAGGGAGTCAATTTATCTTTTACTGGATGAAATCGTTCAAGAGTCACCATTTTTAACAATGGATCTTCTAGAAAGCTGTTTTCCCTATGCGCTTATACGAAATGCATACCACGATGTATACAAATTAGAACATAATCAGATGTAAAACTGTTCTGTACTTTATAATAAACTAATATAACACTTTACGTATCAATTAAAGCCATGTATTTTTATACAATACTAGCTTTACCAACTCGTTCCATTAGAGATTTATAATAATAATTTACAATAATTTAGCATATATGATGTATTTTGTATCGTTTTTAAACCCTTATTGAAAGAAACGATTTACAACGATCAGAAAAAAAAGTTTTAAATACCTTTTAATGCTTTTCATTACTTTGAATCGCCCTTCTTATGGGTGTAGTCTAAGTGGTCATTTTTGAAAAATCGTTCTTGTTTTTTTTTACATTTTTTGAATGTATATGTATCCAAGCATATTGTGTCAAATTTTTATGAAGATCCGAGCAGTGTAAGTGTATTTTTCTGAATCTAAACGACGACAATCACGATTTTACGCGTATCGAATATGTGAACCGCCACAGCTTGGACACATCAAGAGAGAGAAGAAATGAAAGAAAGAAGGCTAAATTCGAAGCAAACGAAAGTTTTGAACATAAAGAAGGCACTTAGTACGGTGCAGGCATCGCAGATTAAATTTTGGTAAGATATTTTTTTTTTTTTTTCACTTAAAAAGACTTGAAATGCGTTTATCTTAAAACTACGTTTTCGCCGACGCCAATCACGATTTCTTCGGATCCCGTGGGCTGATCCTTCTGAAATTTTAACCACATATTCTGCAAGGAAGTAGTTACAGGATAGACTAATGTCATGTTAAAATTTTGATTTTAACTAATTTTTTTTTGCAAATAACAGCAAAAAAAAACACTTTTTTAAAATTTTTGTTACTAAAAATTAATAAAAATAGTCCAAAATTGATATCCCTTGTCTATTTCGTAGCCACTGTTATACCAAATCTAAAACACTACGATTTTTTTGTTTCAGATAAGCCGTTGCTGAGATATCGTGATTGAGCCGACCTGCCTTTAAATTATGGCTTACCGTAAGAGTACACCTTTCGTATGAACATACTTATAAATATGAATAAGAAAAATTTTTATTTTATAATTCAATACTTCATTTATCATTCCTAACAGTATTTGTATACTTATCTGTCATAGCAAGCTCACAAGAAATTCCCAAAAATATACTATTTTTTTAGCCTACGAACTAGACTACGCCCTTAACATTGCGAATCGTTTCGAATCGTTTCTTTTAATCAAGGAATGTTATCTATATACACTACTCACAAAAATTAAGGGATATTCCAAAAATTCCCAATTTGTAAGTGATTTTCAACACGCTGTAACTCGGAGGAAAATAGTCGTACAGTGAAAACAAAAAAGCAAATTGTACAGAGAAAAAACAGTTAACTTGGTTCAAGAATAATATTGTCTTCCGAATTTTGTTTCTTGATTCAATAAAAATAAAACACTTGATTCAAAAACATCTTTTTGGTTCAAGATAATAAATCCTCTTGCTCCGAAAAATCTATTTTTGAAGCGAAATCGAAAATTTCTTGGTTTAAGAAAATAAGTCATTTCTCTCCAAAAACTCAACGTTTTGGACGAAAAAAGGTTACTCCAAAAAATAAACGTCTTGAATGAAAAAAAGTTCTCTGGGCCAAGAAAAAAATTTTCCAACTCTTGCTCAAAATATTTGCTTCTTCAATAAAAACGAAAGTTTCTCAGTCAGAATTGTATTCTCTCCAAAAGGTTGACGTGTCGATTATTTTTTTTTTTTTTTTATTATTTGAAACATCCTTTTATTTTTGCGCTGTCTTGCACCGGTGACCCCCCCCCCCTCACATCTATCTTGACTCCCAAGAAATTTTTTCTCTTGGGTTAAGCAACTTTTGTTTTTTTGGTTGAAGCATACAAAAATATTTGCTTTAAAAGAATAGTACTTGCTTCAAGAAATTTTATTTTCTTCAAAGAAAAAAATGCAATATTGCAACAAAGAAATAATGCATCTTGTTTAAAAAAAAATGTCTCTTTAAGAAATATAAACTCTTGAAACAATTTTTTTTGTGTATAGCCGTCCCGACAAAAGTTTAGGATTTTGCCTGGCCAAGATTATTCCACCTCTACCATAATATTTCGACTTACGCATGCGCAAATATAAATATTGTGGTAGTCCTAGGCCGTGTTTGCTAGCACTTTTTTTTGGCGCAGGTGCTCTTAATTTTAATCTGTGCATGCCCAAAAAAAAGATGGCTATTATTTATTTATTTATTTATTTATTTATTTACTCACAATGTGTCATATCTGACTTCGAAATTAACCTATAATATTATTAGCTTAAGAATATTAATAAAAATATGTCTGTTGAATCGCATTTCGTGGAGAGTATCGGTACAGAAAAAATTTGGTATGCAATTTACCCGATTGTAATTTTTCTTGCATTTCTTTTGAAACCCAAATAGGATATTATTCTCCAGACTTGGGATCCAAATAAATACTTTTCACGAAATATAAAATTCAGCAGACATATTTTTATTAATATTTTGAAACAAACATTATTGTAAGTTAATTTTGGAGTCAGGCATGACACATTGTGAGTGAACAGATAAATGGGTGGATGTCTATCACACAGATCCCGATGAGGTAGATGTATTGATGATCCAGATCCCGAATATCCAGATTCCCGATGATACAGATTTACTTCTTTACTGGCCATAGATCTTCAAAAAGAAAATTTTGGGTTCAAGAATTTCTAAAAATTTTTAAAGAATTCCTATAGAAAGTCTATAGAAAATCAGCGCTTGTTACCGTCTAAGAAAATTTATAAAACATCAGGACGTCAATGTCTGAGAAAATCTATAGAAAATCAAGACTTGCCACCGTCTCAGAAAATCTACAGTAAATCTTAAATTCAACATTTTCCTTTTCATTGAAGATTTATGGTCAGTAAGTAAGAAAGTAAACAAGTGTTATCGGAATCTGGATCATCAATACATCTGCGTCATCGGGATCTGTATCATAGACATTCACCCAAATAAATCAAAAATCTGAAAACCATCTGACCCTGCGGGCCAGCCCCAAAACTTCCCGCTGTTTGAGCTCAGGGAACTCGAAAACATTATTACTTGTAAATTTTTTAGTTATTCGACCTCAAAAAACTATTAGACCGACAAAACACAGATTTCACAGAAAAAAAATAATTTCTATCCGACGATAACTTTGGAACGAATGAACCGATTCGAGCGTTCTTGGCAGCAATCAAAAGAGTTCACTAAGACTTAGAACTGATTACATATTGAGGTGAATCGGTCAAATGGTTTATCAGTTATACGCAAAAAACCAAAAAAAAAAATGTTATTTTAATTTTTCGTATCTTGTAAACTACATGACCGATCGAATCCAAAATCTATTCAATTTCAAGTCTTGGTGAGCTTTTTCGATTGCCACCAAGAACGTTCAAATCGTTTGATTTGTTCCAAAGATGTCGTTGGTCTAAAAAAGTTTACATACACACATACACACGCGCGCGCGGGCATCCATCCGGGAATAGAATAGCTACCTAGGACCTCAAATTGTCAAGATCTGTTGAAAACACGGTTTTCGAAAATCGGACCGAAACTAATAACTTTCCTTTTTTCGAAAATTTGCAATTTTCATAGCGGGAACCCGTAAAAAATGAAACATATACGGCCATGCATGGCCGTATATAGTTCATATATGAAGCATATGTGGTCATACATGGAGCATGTATGGCCATACATGGGCATACCAACTTTTTTAATACAGTCATGCATGGCCATGTATGAATCACAAGGTTCAGCCAATACTCAAGTGACAAGCCTTGGCTTGCCAGTCATGGGACAAGGTTCAGCCAATACTCAACTGACTAGCCTTGGTTTACCAGTCTAAATAACAATTGGTACCTAAAACCTCTGGCTTCTACGAATGGTGTAACAGCCCAGTGGATAAGACACTTGCCTAGCAGCTATGAAGGACCAGGTTCGAGACCTAGCAAATGCAAAAAAAAAATAGTTTCATCGATCTACCCGATTTCTCTATCGTACAAATTTATTTCAATATGTTACCATCACGCACATGTTTATTAATATTTTTTTTTTTTTTAATTTATTTTTAGTAAGCATCGGTGATTATACAGCTACAGTCTTGGCACAATACTGGCTCTCGATATTGGGCCAATACTTAGATGCAGTCTTGGCACAATACTGCCACTCAAGCTTGGCTTGGTGTTATCATTTCGATGCTTAGACAGACTTGGACCAAGCTTGGATTTCAAGCTTTTCCCAGAGTTGATAAATCTTTCGCCAAGCCTCGGCCAAGCTTAGGCCCATCGTTTTTTCCTATAAGGACAAGAAAAATATTGTCTTCCGAATTTTCTTTCTTGATTCAATAAAAATGAAACACTTGTTTCAAAAACTCTTTTTTTGATTCAAGACAGTAAATTCTCTTGCTCCAAAAAAATTTATTTTTAAAGTGATATTGAAAATTTTTTGGTTTAAGGAAAAAAATTCATGGTTAAAGAAAATAAGTCATCTCACTCCAAAAAATCAACGTTTTGAACGAAAAAAAGTTTACTTCGGCCAAGAAACTTTTTCTTGTCACAAGAAAAAAATTTTCTCACTCCAAAAAATCAATGTTTGGAAAGAAAAGAAGTTTACTTGGACCAAGAAACTTTTCCTTGCCACAAGAAAAAAATTTCTTGCTTCAAATAATAAAGGTCTTGAAAAAAAAGCCCCTTGGGCCAAGAAAAGATCTCTTGGCCCAAGAAAAACATTCTCTTGTATCGAAAAGTAAATTGCTTAAGTGAAAATAAAAGTTGCTTGGGCCAAGAAAAAACATTTCTTGCTCCAAAAGTTTGCTTCTTTAATAAAAACGAAAAATTTTCTCAGTCAGAAATGTATTTTCTCTCTGAAAGGTTGACGTGTTGATTCTTATTTTTTTTTTTTTTATCTGAAGCGTAATTTTTTGTTTTTTTATTTCGTGAAAAAGTATTTAAGTAACCCTGGTGGTTTTGAATTACCCTGGAAACACCATGGAAACATGGTGGATCCAGGGTGGTTACACGGTGGGTTTGTGCCATTTTTTCACCGTGTACCGACCCTGATTCCACGGTGTACCCACCCTGATTCCACGTCGGTTACACCCTGTACCCACCCTGATTCCACGGTGGTTACACCCTGTACCCACCCTGATTCCACGGTGTACCCAATCTGATTCCACGGTGAACTCACCCTGATTCCACGGTGTACGGAAAATATGACGTCTAATGTTCACTTAATGACACATTTAGTACAAGTTGTACGAAATTAGGGCCCATTATGGGTACATGAAGCGTTCGTACTTGAGGCATGGAATAAAAGAATCATAGAATTTATAACTAGTCCCCATGCCCGGACGAATCAAGTCGCAACGCGTTTCTTTATGCACAAGTTTATTATAACTTCTTTACATGATGAAACAGTATTTCTAGCAACGAAAAAATTTATTGCAAATTTATTTAAAATACCAATTGGAAATGATCGTGTCGATATAAAAAATCGTTTAGTCGGCTTAGAAAAATATATAGCACGTGAACCAACGGAATATGAACGCACAGCTTTAATAAGTGTTGGGTGTGCGCCTTCAAATATAAATTGTTTTAAGAAAATGAAATTGAATGGAGTAAAATATGAGTGCAAGAATGAAAAAAATTATAAGTTTTGTGATTCAACAGTTTTCTGTGATAATGATATAGTAGGTAATATAATTGAAACAGTAAATTTTAGCCACAACAATGAAACGATTGGTGGAATTATCATTTAGCGAATGATGCAAATCAACTATGCATTTAATACGCAATTTATTAATGAAGTAATGATAACTGATGAGATACTTTTTATTAAGAGTCAGAACTTATAGAACCGGCAGTTCAAATTGTTGGGTCAAATAAATTATATGTTATTAAGCAAGCTAATTGCTGGGAAACAGATTAATAAATCAGAATAATAAATCCGATTCAACAATAATATCTACAAATTTTTAATCAAATTTTTTAATAAATTTTGTAACAAATTTTTTCGTAGAAAAATTACAAATAGTACGACTTCATTAACTTACTCGAAGAATTAAAATAAATTATTATCAATACTTTCAATCCGTTTTCGAGTAATTTGATTGTTAACATATAATTTAGCTCCAACAGAAGTTTGAATTGCATATTTTGGAAAAATGACTCTTCAACCAAACAAAGCCCTGTGGAAAAGGTCTTATAAAATCTCATAAAAAAAATTGGCTATGAGAAAACGATCAGTATTTGTCTGCGAAAAATCTCAAAAATTCTTATACAATTATTTTCTCATAGATGGTGCATCAAAAAAAATTTTTTTTTTAAATTCTCATTTAAATGATCAGAATCTATATGAAACAAGAGCTGTAATTTTGTGATTATAAGTATTTATAAGTTTTCGAAAAATGTAAAGTTTACAATTGCGTAGATTTTGGAAATGAATAAGATTGTATGAGACGATTTCTGAAGTAATCATATAAGATTTGATACTGATTAATCAATGTGAGTACAGTAATTTTCCATATAGTAACGAAAAAATTTATGAAATTAATTAAGTTACAGTTTCTTTAGTATTGATTAAGGTTTATATGCTAAATTATTGAATTTTTTAGCATGAATTTAAAAAGTTTTTATTATGTATACCCAAGAATATTTTTATGAGTATTTACGCGGAAATTCCTCAGCAATCTATTCCCGAAAAATCTATGAAATTGAGTCAGTTTATTTATTCATCAAAAATTACTCAAGTAAACTTTAATATTAAATATTAAAGTCATGGTGTATTATAGGATATACTATAGTACAATCCAAAAAGGTACTTGTCGCTCTGTCAAATGACAGAAGGGTACTCGAACACAATCGTATTGAAATTTGGAATACAAAACTTCTGAAATAAATGACTTAACAGGGACACTACAAATCGTAGGCGCGATCTCGTGGCGAGCACCGAACTATTCCCGCTGCTGCTGCCTAGCACCGGTGACTTTCCCCTTCTCCATATCTCCGAACAGTTAAAATATTCAAAGTACAAGAAAAAGTGATTATATTAGTATTTTTGGTGTAAATTCTGATAAAAAAAAATAAAGTTAAGCAATTATTTTTGAATGAATCTGATAAAATTATTATTTTATGTGAATGGAAATTATTTATAAAATCTCATAAGTACTCCATAATATTTTATAAGTAATAGCCTTCTAACTAAAACTTACAAAAACTCATAAATCACATAGTTTTTAAATTAAAATTAAATTTTTTAAGTTTTTACAAGTTAATTCGATTATAGATTTTCTTACTAATTCTCATAAAATTTTTATGAGAAAAAGGTCTGCATTTGTCCATGTGATTCCTGATTCAGTCTCATAAACTTTCTAAGAAATACTTGTTAAATATTTTCTCATAAAATATGATAAATATTTTGTGATATTCAATAAGATATTATCTCCTAGGATACCTTTTATTAAAACTCATAAATTCTAAAAGTTTCGTATAAAAAAATAATCTTATTGAGATTTTGTAAGTATTATAACAGCGGAATTCGCCTGATCAATTCTTATTGAAGATACATTAGAATAAACTGTAACAATCTTATAGAAGTGAAAGTACTTATTCAATCTTATAATCGTTGGCGGAATTCGAGTCACAAAATCTCATAAATTAAAAAATCTTACTCATTCTTTTAAAAATCTAGTACGGAAATCATGATAGGAAAACATTAAAAGCTTTGACTCATAGATTCTCATAAGAATTTATATGAGAATTTTTTTAAATCTCATAGATATTTTCGAAGCTCATAGATTCTTATAAAAAATATTCAATATCTCATCAGAATTTATGAGAGCTTTTCCACAGGGAGGCATTGCACGAAATTACTTTTTTGATTAAATTGATATTCAAGTTATATATCACTTATTTCATTCGTCTAACAAATAGTCGATTGAAAGTTTAACTATTGTACTGAAATTGAACAGTGAAATACGATGTTTTCTGTACAAAATAGTTATAAGACCAGCCATATTTTCTTTAGTCATAAAATTTATTTCTTTTGTAATATATTAGGAACATCAGATATCACTTTTATATTCATATATTTGTACTAATACTTTTATGACATTTACAAACATAGAAATCCACACGTATATGCAGATATCTATCTTTGAACGTCAACATCTAATGAAAATTTATTTTTCAAAACTAGGACAGAAATCAGTGACTTCTCACGTTATTGAAATTAAAATTTTTCTTGATGAGAAATAAAAAATATTCACTGTTTGCAAACCAATATTCGGTTTGGATAACAGCAATCTACTACCCGACTAGAAATTTTTAGGTGCACCCACTTGGGAACCAATTGGGTTGCCCAATGGGGACCCTACATTGGGATGTAACGCAGAAACGTACTTGGGTCCCGATCGGGCAATCCCTATAGGTTCCCAATTGGGTAAGACCAACGTATTCCCAAACGTACGATCCCTATTAAAAAAAATATTAAATTTCGAAAATAAAATAAAATAATTTTAATTAGATCTGAAATGTAATCTATTGTATTAGAAGCGTTACTTAGAGGCATTATACATGATTTTGATTGATGAAAAAATCCCGATTACTGTTGGGCTCGAACCTGCATCCTTCAGATCCAAAGTCTTTGACGCTATCCACTGCGCTGACCTACGTATACGATCACGAGAGTGTAAATAGTATATTTATCATAATTCCAAAGAATAACTTGAAGAAATTAAAAATCCGTGATGCAATAATCTACGTACTCTTTGTATAAATATATTATTATTTTGTACTTTGTTTAATTGTTAGCCAGTAAACAAAATTCTAATTAAAAATAATTGAAAAATTTTACGGTCGATGGATTACCAAATTAAAACCTCAGGGTACTTCAAGTAAATCAAGTAAAATTAATTTAATCAAAATTGTAGTCAATCAAAATCATTCTAGAAAAAATAAAAAACAGAGGAGGGAGGGACACAAAACAGAATATCCTGTTCAGAAGAAGTGAAAAATAATTTGATTTGAAAATTAAATAAATTTAATAAAATGAAATTGTTTATAAACAATTTGGATAAATAAAAAAGTAATTTTAACATAAATATTGTGTACGAGCGTAAAAAACAAATTTGTTTTATTATTAAATTTTCGAAAAAAAAATTTTTCAATAACAAATTTTGAGCATTTCAGATTGTATATAAATCATAAAAGTTATTAAAATAATAATTTTTGCATTGGGCTACCCCAACAAGTTCCCAACTGGGTCCCGATGTGGCAAAACCAATAAAACAGTTATTTTTGCATTGGGCTATCCCAATGAGTTCCCAATTCGGTTCCACTCAGGAAAAACTGATGTTGGGTAGGTAATTTTTGCATTGGGATATCCCAATAAGTTCCCGATCGGGTTCCGACTGGGATAGACCTACTGGGCATGCCACAGCGATTCCCAATTGGGACCCACTATATGTATTGGGACAATTTCTAGTCGGGTAGTCCACCAATCTAACAATTTTATGAAAATATTTTTTTTTTGGATATGCGACAGATGTGTGTGAGAGAAAATGTATGATGCAAATGTAAAAATAAATGTTTATACTGGTTGTAAATATATTTTGCGTACCTGATAAGTATACTAAAATGATGTACTTTTGGTTATGATAACAAAGACCATTGTTCCGCGAATAAATAAATAAATACATAAATACTAAAGCTTCAAAATGTATTGTAAGAATCACACAGTTTCAATAGTGATTTTAGTTAATAATATGGATGTAGTAATTTTAACTCATATTTTTAAGTGAAATTTCCAAAAATTTTTCTCGATGTATTTGTATTTTTTTTCTTAATGAATTATTTAAAATGAAATGTAAACCGAATTATTTTCTTCAGAAGTCATTTTCCGTTTTAAAGAATATAATAAATATTAGTTATTTATAGATTAACAATTTTGAGTTTTAGTTTTGTAGCAAGGTCACATTCTTAATTTGCTAAGAAAACACTTGAGATTCACTCTGGCTTCATTACCCAATTGCTCTGGATACACTTTGGTTTAAATCTAAAGACACTTTGTTTCTTCTGGAAACACTGAGGTTTCGCAATGAAGGATTTTGGTTTATATTGGAAACATATGGGAAACCCTCTGGAAAAATTGTAAACTTAATCTGGAAATATATAGTCTGGTTTCAATATAGGCCCACTACGAATTTAAACTCTTAATTAACTCTAGATACACTCTGACGGCATTCGTAAAACACTTTGGGCCCATTCTAGATTCACTCTGGTCATATTGTGGATCCACTGCAAAGAGCACAGTAAATTCATTCTGGAAAAATTCTGGTTTTACACTGGTAACAAACTTGTTCTATTCTGAGCTCACGTTGGATTTGTTCGGAATTCGCTCTGGATTTATTCTGAATTCATTCTGGGAATAATTTAGATATGCTCTGGTTTCAGCCTCATTTCACTCTGGTATCATACTTAAAAAAAAGCACGAAACCGTTCTGGAATCAGTATAGTTCCATTCTGACTCTGGTTCCAGAGTGATTCCAGAATATATTTCATGCCGCTAGGGTATATGTAAGGTAAAAGCCCCTATACCCGCTCAGTACCATTAGTCGCTCACTTTAATTGTTTAATATGTTTCTTTATAATTAAAAGAAAAAAAAAATTATAACTAAAAATATTATTATTGATAATTAATTATTTGTGAATCTAAATATATTCAACTATCATGTATCAAATTATTTTATAATAGATTATAAATTGAAATTAATGACTTTCAGTTGGACATTTTTTACTTTAACGTTCATTTGGATTAAATTTAGGTTACGTCAAATTTTTTCACAAGTTTTTCAAAAATCATTATAAATTTAAAGGAAAATTCCAGGATACCCTGCTGCATGTAGTGAACATATATATGATTTAACTCTCAAAAGAAAATTTTCATGATCTAATTCGTTGCATTCGAACCAGTATTCTGTTTTAAACAAAATTCAGTATACCTTGAAGATTAAATCCATAAAAAATTTGTTTTTGAACATCCTAGCATCGCTCTATAATATCCAGTTTTTTAGAAAATTTTCATATCGTCGGCGCAGATATACTTTGTAGTCACCGTAAATAGATTGTGTAATCATCTCAAAGACACCGTGTAATCACTTGATAACTACCATGAATGAATTTTGGAATCACGAAAAATATACCGTTTAATGATGGTGGGTACACGGTAGAATCAGGGTGGGTACACCGTAAAATCACCGTGGAATCACGGTGGGTACACCATGGAATCACGGTGGGTACACCGTGGAATAAGGGTGGGTACGCCGTGTAACCACCGTGGAACCACGATGGGTACACCGTGGAACCACGGTGGGTACACCGTGGAATCACCGAGTATACACGGTGATAAAATGACACACCCACCGTGTTTCCACCGTAATTCCAACATGTTTCCACTCCCAGGGTGTTTTCCACCGTGATTCAAATCCGCCAGGGTTAACCATTAATATTAAATATTAATGTCATGATGTATTATAGAATATACTATAGTACAATCCAAAAAGGTACTTGTCACTCTGTCAAATGACAGAGGAGTACTCGAACGAAATCGTGTTCAAATTTGGAATATAACAATTTTAAAATATCTATCTTACCAGGGACGCTATAAGTGGCTTGGTGCGATTTCATGGCGGGCACCGAACTACTCCCGCTGCTACTGCCTAGCACCGGTGACTTTCCCTTTCTCTACATCGATCTTTTCTACCAAGAAATTTTCTCTCTTGGCTTAAACAAAAAAAAGCAGTACTGCTACAAAAGAATATTGCATCTTGGTTCAAAAAAAATATCTCTTACTTTAAGAAATATGAACTCTTGAAACAAGTGATAATTTTTTTATTTAAGCGTAAAAATATGTTGACGTGAGAGAAAAAACTTTGATTCAAGATAAAAATTTCAAGATAATTGTTTCCTTGGGGCAAGTAAATTTTGATTTTCCGAATCTATCAAAAAAATTTTCTTGAATCAAGAATATTTTTCTTGATTCAGGTTAACTGTTTTTTCTGTGTAATAAAAACAATATATTAAATTATACAATAAAAATAGACTATAGATTAAAATTGTACAAAAAAATAAAATAAACATAATGGTTAAAAAATGAAATAATTACAGTTATGAGCGATTGGGGTGTGCACTTTTGTATTTTTTTAACTCGTTTTTTTTTTTTATTGAATAAAAAGTTTCACTATTATTATTATTACTGATTATTATTTTATGACCATGGAGTCGAAACTCCTTGCCGCCATCCAAAAATACAAAAAATATACATGAGTACAATATATTGTGCTTAAGGTAAACACTAGACGTTTCACATAAAAAAGAAAAAGCGCTCTTGGACTTAAAATTTTCTCTGAATACTCTTTCTAAATAATGATCGCCATTTCATCAAATCTAAACATTGTTTTGCTACAAGGCACGATATTTTTTCAAAAATTAGAATTATAAAGTTTTATAATTATTTTAATAATTGCCCTGATTAAAAAAATGGTTCAAAACAATTAGAAATGATTCAAAACAATTCAATTTTAATACTATATTGATGTACATTCATCATTGAGTAAATCATTTTCTTTAATCATGATTACCCCTCCAGGGTGAAGGAAATCAAAAGTTTCTTCAGTCATTCATTTTTTTAACCTCTACATCTTAGTATAGTATCTATTGCTTCGATTTTTAACAATTATTGTATCATCAACAATCGCAATATTAGCTACTCATCGAGAAATTCGTCTATTCTATTATCCTTATCTGGACTCGTTTCTCGCGAAGTAGTTCTTTGATAACCCAGAGATTCTAGTACGCTCGTATTATAAAAATAATTCAGATGGATTTCTGGCTTCAAGCGTTTCAATTCTTCTATGGAATTACGCGCTTTTTCTAAATCACCCAAATCGATGTAATGCTGAGTAATCGTGGAAAAAACATCACCAATTCGAACAGATTTCTCCAAATCATCACCATGTGTATTCAGTAACTGCCGAATTTGAAAAAGTGCTTGCTCTGTAGCTCCACACGCGAATAATCTAAAATCAAAAAGGTTATGTTAATTACTGTAATTCTATAATTTGTAATACATGTCAGAATGCGCTAAGATTTCAACGCTTCTAATTGCATCACCAAAACTACACGAAAAGAAATATATAGTACTGGTTACTGTTCTGCTCAATTATCGACGAAAAATATAGGGAAAAATACATTTTAATATGACTAATTTATATTAGAACAGTAATCAGTCATTGCTTAACACGTACTATTTTTTTTTAAACAGTAACCAGTGCTGTGCTACATAGTACATGAAACATATGACTGGTTACAAGAGTATACAAACCTCTCAGCACAGCTCTTGTTGCTGAATAGAATGCGAGAACTTACTATTTAGTAACAGGAATGATTACTTATAGATCTCGTAGATCTCATGAACATCCAGAACAGTACACAGTCCTGTTCTGACATGAACTGTTACTAACTTCATGTGTCTGCAGTGTCAAGAATAGTAAAGACACATATGAAGTTAGTAACCATCCATGTCAGAACAGGGCTGAGTACTGTTCTGGATGTTCATGAGATCTACGAGATCAATAAGTAACCATTCCTGTCACTAAATAGTGAGTTCTCGTATTCTATATAGCAACAAGAGCTGTGCTGAGAGGTTTGTATACTCTTGAACTATGAACGACGACTATTTCAAGAGTAACCAGTCATATGTTCATGTACTGTGTAGCACAGCATTGGTTACTGTTTAAAAAGAAATAGTACGTGTTAAGCAATGACCTACTCCTATTCGAATATGAAAGTCATATGTAACGTATTTTTCCATCTATTTTTCGTCGATTACTGCGCAGAACAGTAACGAATACTATCTATTTCTTTCTGTGTATGAGGTAATGTAATTTTACACGGAGAAATTATTCTCGTTTGAAACCCTATCCAAAAATTCCCATAGAATCCACTAAAATGCGACAAAACCCGCATAGAATTTTATATAGAGTATTGGTTTCTATGCGGTTTTTGTCGCATTTGAGTTGATTCTATGGGAATTTTTGGATAGGGAATGCTATGGTGTCATAGTAAAGCCGGATCATGTTGGCCACCTGTCGAAAATTGCAATAAACACATGCAGAAATTACTATGACTATAGTAAAATTTCCAATAGTTACAGTAATTTTTGCATATGTTTATTTCCATTTCCGACAGGTGGCCAACATGATCCGGCATTACTATGATACTATAGCATTTCAAAAAAGAATAATTTCTCTATGTACAGATATATGACCTATGGGTGATGTCAAATTATAGTTATGCGTTTAATGGATCTTAGTTCACCCAAAATTCGCTAGAATATAACCTTAAAAATGAACACTACTTACTGTTTAATGTCTAAAAAGTGTTTTATTATCATTATCTTTGTGTTAATAGCGTCAACAGTGTGTTTATGTAATACATGATCTTTCGGTGAAGTCACTTGCGACATACATTTAATGGCTTGATTGAATGCATCTATTGCTTTCTCATAATTTTGAAACTCATCAATCTCAACTTGAGCACATGCAACGTAAAAATTAGATAGCAGATCCATTGCTTTCGCTTTCGAATAAAAGTTTATTATATTTTTGAGAATATTTGGCTGATTTTGCCAATCTAATGACTGTAAATAGTTTCCAGCCATAATATATATGTCTCTCTGTCTTGAGACTTGTGCAAAAAAACAAATTTTTTCTGTATCCCCAGATTTTAAAAGTGCTTTCATTGCTTTCAATTTATTTCCAGCTTGAGTAAATTTTTTGGTTGCTAAATGATAATTACCCTGTTCAAATGCTATTTCCCCTACTTTTTCTAAGGTTAAAATTCGTACATGTTCACTTTCCATATCGTTTGCCATTTTATCAGTTGTCATTTGTTCTGCCAGGTCTTCAGTTAATGGAACATTATATTTTTGAATCAAATTCAATACTTCTATAAACTCTTTGCTTTTAGCTAATAATTGTATAGCTTTTTCAATTTGGTTGTTTTTTTCAAAAAAATACGCACATTTTGTAATAAACATTGGATCTGTATCAGAGTTCAAATCACTAGTTATTAGCTGTAAAGAATCATACTGCTGGGTATTAAAAGCTAGAGATAATGCTTTCGGGAGTAATCCTGATTGATGGTATAATAATATTGCTTTATCTGACTGTTCATTGTCTTCATAGTACTTTGCTATATCAATTTTTAGCTGTCTTGGTGCAAGAATTGATAATGGCCAAAGTTCTTCGACCATTCCATTTTCCTTTAAAAAAAAAAAAAAATGAAATACTTGGGAAAAAAAGGAATCAAGTTAAGTATTTGATAAAATTGTACCTTACAAATTCTTATTGCATTAGTATAAGCTTTTGATACTGTATAAAAATGTACGGCTTGAGAAATATTATTAATTGATTCATAATGTGCAGCTAAATGATATGCAGAAGCGGCATGATTCGTTTTTATAACCAAATCACAAGCTTCTCCATCACGACCAAGATAACAGAGAAGCCTAGTTACAGCTAAAGTATTTTTAGCGTCTTCATAAAGTCGTAATGCACCTTCTATATCTCCTGTGGACTCTACATATTGAGCATACCAATTTTTTGTTTCCCTATAGTTCGAAAATGATCAAAAGGTAGCTAAACAAAAGAGAAAAAAACTATTCAAGTTTACTTACTTATCATTTGAAGCTGCAAAATAACTGTGAAGTTCTTTGGGTTTACTAAGTAAAATTTTTGGTACTTGAAATTTATCACTGTTTGCTTTTGTATACATCTTAATTGCTTTTTCCACATTTCCTTGTTGCTCTAGAATTTTCGCATAGTTATAGTAACTCAACTTTTCTCTAATTTTATTTTCATTTTCAGCCAGAGTTATAGCTTCAGAATGTCTATGGCAAGTTTCCAAAAAACTACCAAGAAGATCCAACCTTTTAGCTTCACGAAATAAACGTTCAGCATCTGCATAAAGTCCTAACTCCACTGCAAGAATTCCGATTTTCGCTTCTAGATTTAAGCTTGGATCGTGAATCCCTTGTTTAAAAGCTTTTGTACCTCTTACAAATTTCATGTGGCCTAAACAAATAACAGCCATATTCAATTGTTTTGTTTTAACACAAATTTTGGCGAGACTTTTCCACACAGCTTCATTTTTTATAGCTTTAATTGATTTAAATGCTTCATCTGTATTAGCCATACTTATATAAAAGCTAAAATCCATAATAGCTTTTTTAATGGTTTCATCACACACACCTAAGTCTTCGAATTCTCTCATAAATAATTTCGTCAATTTGCTTCGATTATTTTCTTTCTCTGGATTTAAAGCAATAATGAACGGTGATTTAATTTCTATGAGACGACAATTACTATCTTCTATTGGACGATAGTCATGGATCGTTATTCCATGCTCAGGAGTAACGAACATTGAAATGAATACAGTATTTTTAATGTCGTTTGGCATCAATTGAGAATTATAAAAGTCTCGAGTATCATAATTTTCAATTGTTTGGGATTGACATACAAGTACTCGGGGATCAATAACATCCCAACAATGTGTTATAATAAATCTTCCTTGTGATTTCGAAATCATTCCTGCATAGTTTTCATAACTATTACTCAACTTGGCAAAGTCAAATTCAAATATTTGATCCCCCTCAATGTCCCAGATGTATAAAGTTGAACTTGGTAATAAATTTGACGTAGCAACAGTAATCGAAACACATCGACAGTCTGAATTACATTTTGCTTCAATAACTTCCGCAAAATCTTTTATAACTTTCGATACTGCAAGTGTTCTTGTATGAAGTTTTGCTAGGCGTTTACCCAAATCCCAAATTTTTAATATACCATTCAATGATGCAACAGTTAAATATTGTCCTGTTAATTCCATTGTAATAGGTTCACCCTCCTCAGGTAATGCTGATAAATTTTGAATTACATTTCCTTTTATTGTTCTGAGTTGAATGAGAGCTGTAGTCAAAATAATTAACGTAGATTCATAAATAAGAATTTTTTCAGCATCACAATTGAAGGATTGTTCAATTGATGTGTTTAATATCTCATTTCTATCAATTCTATAAACTACTATTAGTTTTCCGGAGGAAATCACAACATAGTTCTTATTGATAGCTAATATCTGTACTTGAATATCAGTAAGTAAACTAAAAGACTGATTCTCTTCTTCGATTATTAATTTAGTGGGTGAAATTTGACTTACACACACATCATCATTGTATGCACCACACATATGTTGTTCATGAAGAATAAATACATTCGTAATGCAATTGACTGCAAAAACAGGATGTCTGAGAAAAGCACCACCCCACATAAGTTGTTTTACTGTTCCATGAACATTGCAAAATTTTGGAGTTGTGGGCCAACCATATTCATTATTACAAGCCAAAAATTCTCGTTTCCAAAAATAAACGGTTCCTAAATTTGTTCCTGCTGCCAAAGTTTTGTTAATTTTACAAAATGTAAAACTAGTACATACTTCTTGAGAAGTTGATATATTTTCAGACGATGAAGTAGAAAGTGGTGATAAAACATACGTATTACCGTTTTGTAAATTCCAGCATCTAATATCCAATTCCCCAGTAAGTATTGCTAAAGTGTTATTTCCTATCCAGCATAGCGGATTTCTTGTTCTCAATTCATTATTTTTACAAGATAATTTAACTTTTATTAATTCCGTTAACTCTCCTGTCAAGGGGTCAATTTGAAATTGACAAATATTTAATCCTTCTGTCATGACAACTATCGAATCTTTTGATTGATGGTGAAGTAAACCATACAAAGTTAATCCATCTGTATTTAATACTTGTTTACAGTGACCTTTAGCATCAATATAATATATAATTCCATCTAAAGATCCGATATAGAAAGCATAGTTATCTTTTTGACTGTAAGATGTTTGAACTGCAGTTCTCGGTCTCCAAGTACTGAATAAATTTAATGTTCGTTCATCTTCTACGATGCCAGTTTTCGCAACATTATTTAAATAGCTTTTTGATATTGATCTAAAAGCAATATGAATAAATGACTTTTTGAGGTCATGATGAAACATAATCAATAACTGGCCTTTATTGTCAACTCGCCAACCAACGAGTGAGCCTGATGTATCAGCAGATATTAATCTGCCACCATGCTGACTCCATTCCAATATTGATATCGAGTCTCTGTGAGGAGTCCCGATTTCAGAAAATTCGTTACTTTCAGAATCTTCATCCCAAAGTTTGATGCTACCATTATCCTTACCAACTATTAACAATTTTCGATCTGGGTGCCAGCTGAGTGCCGAAATTTGAAAAGTTGAGAATTCCAGAGACCTTAATTCGTGAATAAGTTCACCGTGATCATTATAAATGATAATGAAACTACCTTTATTTTGGGAATAAGCGGCTACAGCTACTAAAGGAAAATTCATGTGCCAAATAGCAAAAGTATTAATTGATGAAGGTACAAAATTTTGAATTCGATTATCAAAATACAACGACATGATTGCACAAATTTTACTTAACAGGGGTTCGCACTTTTCTCTATTACACTCAAGTCCACGAATGATACTGTTTGTTGCACTTGTACAGTAAATTGATACTTTAGCCGAGTTTTTCTTTTAAACAAACGAATGTTATAAAACAATTAAAGCACACTTCGCTAGATTAGACAGTAATGCATCAAAGTGTGGTCTGTGTTTTGTATTGAGAGATTTTGTTTTCGAAAAAATCCCAGCCGAAAATATCTGATAACTCTTGTTAGCACAATGTCATGTTAATGCACTTATGTTGTGGCCTCAGGTGCCTCCACCTGTTAATTAATTATTGAACTTGAAATACATAATTAGGCGCGCATTTATATTCCAATTGAAATTTATATATTAAGATCTTACAACACTTATTGCGTCTTATCATTATTTGGTTAATAATTTAAATAATAAATCGTCGTGGCACATACTTATTAAATTATATATTTATATTATTAGAAAATTTAAATAAATAGATATAGTATAGATTTCTACACGTAGTTTATAATTTGAATTAAAATAATTTACAAACTCTTTGAACTGAACTGATTCAACAACACTAAATGGTATATTATACTCGATGAAAAATTGTGTTAATTTTTTATCAATAATTGCTAAGTCATTATAATGACTTTGGTATACCAATATTAGACAGAGGATCTGAGTTTGTTTCGGAGTGGTTACGAAAGGATAAATCAGCAGATATTTTTTTAGATGATTCACCTAGTATCCCTGATTAAGAGAAATGATTTGCTCCATATTAAGTGTATATCTATATATTAGTCAATTCAAATTGTTTAAAATCATTTCAAATTGCTTTGAATTATTCCAAATCATTTTTCTTAATCAGGGATCTGCAAGAATATAAAAAAGCATTTCCCTGGCGGATTTGGATCACGGTGGTTACACGGTATACCCAATGATATTTATATATAATAATATAAATCTTTATAGTTCAATTTCATATAAATATATAAAATTACATTATTTTGTATATAATCTTACATATTTATCTATTCAGTCAAAAAACTTTGTTATAATTTTTTAACTTTTTATATAATTTGATAAATTTATATAAAATATAAAATTTTATATGATCATATCAATAATTTTTTTTAAATTAAATAAAAGTTTAAATAATTATTAAAAAAATATTTACCGGTGACTCTGTAACCGAAATTGTGCAGTATTTTTTAGCTTATGATTACACTTTAAACGTCGAGCAATATTTTTCTTATCCAATTTTTCAATTACAAAATCATTTTCCTTCGAGAATGATTGATATAAATTGTTTTTTTTAAATAAACTCATTTTGTGATAAAATTATATACTTCGATTTATATACCTGTCAAATTGACAGTGTCAATTGCAAAGCAGTTGAAAAACGGTTAGAAATTTAAAATTCTGCAATTTCAAGTAAAACTGCTAGGTGGCACAGAAATCGATGTATAATACCGTAATTAAGGTAGTTGACGTAAAATACATAAGAAACTGTCAGTTACGCGAAACTACTCACCCCTGGTGGAGAGTCAGAGATCTTTCTGCCGTCTGATGTAACTTCACTTCTCTCCGAGAACTATTGACGAGCACAACTGATATTACTGATCAAATCTTATCTATACTTTATAATAAAACTCAGTCTTCAGATAAGTTATTTTGTCAATCAGATCTATCCTTATCCATAACTTCATTATTTCATTAAATAGTCATCATAATCATCATCATCATCATAATAGCCAACTGCCCACTGTCCAGGAGGTGACGTCAGCTCCGACCCTAGTAATCTCTCAGGACATAACAACAATGTTATGATATAGTTTTGATATAAAATAAAGGATCAATAAAGAGCATGTTGATGTCGAGTTATAAAATACACGCTACCTGCTGGGTTGAATATAAACTAAAATAAGGCTATTTCAACACTGATCAAGAGACGATTCGAAACGATCTGCAATGTTAAATGCCCATAAGAAGGGCGATTCAAAAGTATTCAAAATACTAAAAAGCATTAAAAAGTATTTACAATTTTTTTTTCTAATCGTTACTTTTAAACAGGGAAGATAATTTGTTAATGAAAATACATAAATAGGCGCGCGTTTCCATTTGAAATTTACATGTATGTTAAAACCTTACAACATTTATAGCATCTTATCAATAATAAATCGATAATCTTGATAATAAATCCTTGTAACACATATGTACTTATTAAATTATATATTTAGAATGTAAGAAATTCGAAATTAATAGATAAATAAATCATCATATTGTATTCAAAGACATAAAAACACAGTTTGAGTGGTCTTGGAACGTTTCCTGTCATCCGATACCCTAAAACTTAAACAATTGTTTAAGACACACGCTTGAAATTATAACTATGTACCACTATTTCCCTCCAAGTTACAGTATGTTGAAAATCACTTAACAATTTGGAATTTTTTTAATATCCCTTAAATTTTGTGGCTAGTGTATTGACTAAATATCCATAATTAAGTAGAACTAATTATCTATCATTCACCATCAAACAATTTTAAATTAAAATTCATTAAAAAAAAAACCAGCATATTTTGAAAATTCGATGTTAAGTAAAAAAAAAGTAGGTCAACTTTTATTTTTTATTTTATAAATAAACTAATTACCATTAAACAATGAAATTAGACTATCGTAAACCATTAAACGAGCATATCAAATGATTGCAAAAAAAAATATGACCCTGAAGTTAGCTTTCAGCGCTTAAAAAAAAAGTTTAAAAATTATCTACAGATGGTAATGATAAAAATATTTTTTTCACCCACCAAAAAATTTGGAATTTAAAAAGAAAATTTTTGGAAGCTCTCACAAAGCAACCCATTATCCAATATTTATCAAATTTGATAATTGAACATATTTTTTAATTAAAAAATGATGGTTTCAGTTATTTTTTTGATTATTATATTAGTTTTTTCTGGCGCTCATAACTTCGCGAAAATTCACCATAAAAAAAAAAAAAAAATCATCATTTCTTCATTTTTAAAAAATCTAACGATGGTGTTTTTTTAATTTTTAAAATTTCCATTAATTCTTTTAATATCTTCATCTTTTGATTTTTTAAAAAATTTTGATATCAAATATAAAGTCAAAAAATGATAATAAATTAAGAAAAAAAAAGTCATACCTTTATTTTTGAAAAATCTGACGATGGTATTTTTTATTTTTATTAATTCATTCAATATCTTTATCTTTTGATTTTTAAAAAAGTTTTGATATCCAATATAAAGTCAAAAAATGATAATAAATTAAAAAAAAGAAGATTCATGCTTTTATTTTTGAAAAATCTAACTATGGTATTTCTTTTTTTTTTTTTTTTATTTTTATTAATTCATTCAATATCTTCATTTTTTTATTTTTAAAAAAATTTTGATATCGGATAACAAATCAAAAAATGATAATAATTAAAAAAGAAAAAACTCAGGCCTTTATTTTTCAAAAATCTAACGATGGTTTTTTTTAATTTTGATGTCAGATTTTAAAAATAATAAAAAATATGTAGAAAAAAATTTTAATAGCTTAATCAATTTATTAAAAACCATTTTTTACATAAATAACAGTAATACTTGAAATCTTGGCTTGCCATTTGACTAAAAGAATTATTTGGCTGTGTCAAACAACCGTAGTGTGTCCACTTGTCACAACCACTGCAGGCAACCCATTTTTGATTCTAAGTTCGCGACGACTCTCCATATCCACAAATGAGACATCGATTCAACACATCTAATGACTTCTCCAGGCACTTCAATCTCAACTCCTTACGATATTCATTGGGATTAAAATCCAGTAATATCTTTGTTTTGCCTACAGAAAAATTACGAATAACAAAAGCAAATTAACAATTATTATTATGTGTTGTTGGCATAATAGATAGAAAATTGAAAAGAAGAAGTTGAAGAAGAAAAGAGTAATTTTATGAGTGGATATTTAGTATTCTTAAGTGAAATTTTAGTAACCGATTGATTACGTGATCATGGCGAGATTTTTACCAACAAAGATACCTGAGATCGCATTATGAGTTTAATTTTGTTGTTAGTGAAGAGAGGGAAAATAAACAATTAGTATTTTGAATTTAAGTAATTACTTTAGTACTTGGGACACCAAAGTTAAATATTAACATAATACATTGATTACAAGTTTCAATTATTTACTAACACACTGGCAAACACTAAATAATTATTGATATTAAGTATTTTAATCGTAACACTCTATTGTGAATGATTAATAATTTAAAAAATATGTGCAAGCTTTTGAAGTCAGGCGCTTAAAAAACAGAGCGCCATCTTTTGGGTGTAGGAATTCTTGCGCGCGAAATTTGAATTGATTTTATACTTACCTCAGTTTTTTCAATCAAAATTAAAAAAAAAATCAAAATATTTAATGAATTAATGGAAATTTTAAGAATTAAAAAAAACCATCGTTAGATTTTTGAAAAATAAAGGCCTGAGTTTTTTCTTTTTTAATTATTATCATTTTTTGATTTGTTATCCGATATCAAAATTTTTTTAAAAATAAAAAAATGAAGATATTGAATGAATTAATAAAAATAAAAAAAAAAAAAAAAAGAAATACCATAGTTAGATTTTTCAAAAATAAAAGCATGAATCTTCTTTTTTTTAATTTATTATCATTTTTTGACTTTATATTGGATATCAAAACTTTTTTAAAAATCAAAAGATAAAGATATTGAATGAATTAATAAAAATAAAAAATACCATCGTCAGATTTTTCAAAAATAAAGGTATGACTTTTTTTTTCTTAATTTATTATCATTTTTTGACTTTATATTTGATATCAAAATTTTTAAAAAAATCAAAAGATGAAGATATTAAAAGAATTAATGGAAATTTTAAAAATTAAAAAAACACCATCGTTAGATTTTTTAAAAATGAAGAAATGATGATTTTTTTTTTTTTTTTATGGTGAATTTTCGCGAAGTTATGAGCGCCAGAAAAAACTAATATAATAATCAAAAAAATAACTGAAACCATCATTTTTTAATTAAAAAATATGTTCAATTATCAAATTTGATAAATATTGGATAATGGGTTGCTTTGTGAGAGCTTCCAAAAATTTTCTTTTTAAATTCCAAATTTTTTGGTGGGTGAAAAAAATATTTTTATCATTACCATCTGTAGATAATTTCCCGAAAAATAAATCCCCACTAAACGAATTTTTGGAAAATGCTTCAATGCGGAGATATCTTTGACTAAACTTTTTTTTTAAGCACTGAGAGCTAACTTCAGGGTCATAAAAAAATTTGGAATTACCCATTATGGATTGTTCAGTATAAATCGTTCTAGTGTATTTGAATAGCCCAAATAAGGGTTTAATTCTTCATTCCGAGAGGGGTCATTTCGATTGGGGAGGTGAGCCACGATGGAACATTCCCTAATAGCCACTTTAGCTTGAAATTGACGGTAATTTCATGTTGAAATTACCTGAAATCTGCTGCCTGAATTTACCGACAATTTGACAGCAAAAGTTGAAAATAAAAATTTGTGGTTAATTTTTTTTTAATTGAAAGGTTACTTTTTACTACCCTGATAGCCACACTCTAAATACAATTGCTTAGCAAGTTCTGCAGTGAAACACTTACGGCTAACTTAACGACAAGTTTCTGGCAAGCCTGGGCTGGATAATACTTGCGTGCAAGTTGATGCAAATCTACGGCCGTCATCTGAATGTAATTTGACAGAAGAACTTGCCGTCAATTTAAATTGAAACTTAAATTGAATTCAAGTTTACAGACAATTTACTGTTAACTTAAGGTAACTGCTTGCTCTTCAACACTTTCCATTAAGTTGCCTTCAGAAAACGGCAGTAGCTTGTAGTTAACTTCTGGTTAAAGTGGCTATCAGGGAGGATTCAATCTGTTTTCCATACTGGCGAGGAGGATTTAATTTGTTTCCCATCGATGGCGATGCGGATTATGTCTTTTCGGTGCAATGACAAATCGCGAAGTGGCGCTTATGCGAAATCAATGGTATCCTCCAAATCTAAAATCCATAGTCATAGTTGACTGAGGAATCATTTTTGACGTCAATTGATGAGCAATTGTCAGTTAATTTTTACCGAATCTCACTGAATATTACGGTCATTTCGCATCATCAATACGTTTATATTATCCATCACTATAGTTGGATTAGCGAGAGTTTGCGCTTCGGTTTTTTACCCTTTCCCTATCAAAGCGCAATGTCTTAGATATTAAATTTAGATGGTGGAGGTAAAAATCGAAAATATCCGAAATGCAAAGTTTCACTAATCCAACCATATCATTTGAGATGGGATAATATAAATAAATAAATTTTTGTTTTTTCAAGTAATGTTAATGATAATAAATATTTCATTTACATTAAACAAGAAACCTTTAAATTTTTCAATGTTGAGCTTTTTTCTACATTTTCATCTTAGATTTAAAAAATTTTGTTTTGACATGTCAAATTGCAGCTGCAACCTCCAGCCACAAAAGATACATAATTAATGAATAATAAAATTTATATTTATGTTCAGTGGCTTCAATTCATACTATAACCAAAGTTTCGACATTTTTTGTATTTTTCGGTTTTATTTATTTCACATCAAAACGATTTGTATCGAAGATTTCCGATTTTTTTATTAGTGAGGTTAAATTATGACTTTTTTTCTACTACGAGATTGGCAACAAACTTTCAGAATATTTAATTTCAAAAGAGTAGGTAACACTTCTATACGTATTTATAATTTACATTTAATTATATTGATAGTAGTGTTACTAATAACATTTTTCCTATATACTTATCTTCCAACATTAAGCGCGGGTTCTTACGATAATACGAAAATTGTGACATGTTTGGAATATTATGAATACAATTCAACATATCCTCTTACTTCTCCAATAAAAACACCTTCGGGAATAAGTTATAGAATTGCAATTATAAGTGACCTTGATTTAGAGGCCAAAAATCTTATTCACAACTCGTGGAGAAGTTTTTTAAAAAAAGGGAGTCTTTTGTGGCAGCCTCATAATGATCACATTTCTGTTAATTGGGATAAAGATGAAATTTTACTTTCCTCTACTTTTGTGATGAATAATAGGGGAATGGAATTATCCGAACTTGTAACGTTTAATGGTCGTCTATTAAGCTTTGATGATAGAACTGGTATTGTCTACAGTGTAGAAGATGAAGCTTATCCGTGGGTATTATTGATGGATGGTAATGGTCGAAGTTCAAAAGGTAAATCAAGTACCTTTATTTGATTTTCTATGTTTTATTCCGTTTGTATATTTAAATCTATATTGCAGGATTCAAATCAGAATGGGCGACAGTAAAAAATAATTTACTGTATGTTGGTAGTATAGGTAAAGAGTGGACTACGTCTTCTGGAAAATTCACTCATAATAACCCGATGTGGATCAAGACTATTTCTCCACGTGGTGAAGTAAAGTCAATTAATTGGATTGAAAATTATAAGAAACTGAGGCGATCTATCAATATAGAATTTCCAGGTATAATTTTTTAAAAATGATCTATAAGTAATCAATCGATCCATTGATTCAGAAAATTTTGAGTAATTTGTCAAGAAACTATGAAATTTGGCTATGATCAACCTAATCATAATAGTTCATATAGGTTCAAAGCTAATGGATATTTATTTTAAGTGTTAGAAAACATAGAAAATTAGTTTTAAATTCAGTAGACTACGTACACTACCGCTCAGAAGTATTTAGCCACCTGCATTTTTCTATATATTACGAACAATATATCTATTAAAATTATTTTATTGGGTTTCATTGTTTGTATCTCACCGTAAGACACACTACCGCTCAAAAGAATTTGGCCACTCAGAAAAAGAAATAAATGAAACGACTTCATAGTAATTTTAATTTTTTATTAGAAAATCCTTAGACGCAATAACGATACGTATCTTGCGGTGAGATACAAACAATGAAACCCAATAAAATAATTTTAATAGATGTATTGTTTGTAATATACAGAACAATGCAGGTGGCCAGAAACTTTTAAGCAGCAGTGTATGTGATCTCATAGAATAGGAAAATGACTTGAACAAATCAATTATTGTTTTTTATTGATAAAAAAATTTCGGCCAGTATTAGATTTGAACCAGGATTTTTCCGATTTGAAGTGCTTGCTACACACCTCTGCGCCAACCCTTTTTAACTTCCTGCTAGGAAAATTGAAAATTTTCAAAAATTCGGGAAGTTATTGTTTTCACTCCGATTTTCGAAAATCGGGTTTTCATCAGATGTCGACGTTTTGAGGTCCTATTCTGATCATTTGAGAATAAATACTAGTAATAGCTACATTTCTAAAAAGTTTACCTAATTATTATATCATTGTAATGAGAGTATATTATGAACAGGTTACATGATCCATGAATCAGGAGTATGGAGTGATATTCATAAATATTGGTTTTTCATTCCTCGTAGATGTTCTGTGAACCAATACAATGAAACTGAAGACGAGAAAATGAGCTGTAATGTCTTACTCAAAGCAGATGAGAACTTTAATCATGTTCAGGTAATTGATTGAGCACTCTTTTCTTTTTAATAGGGGTTATCAGATATTTTCGGCTGAGTTTTTCTCAGAAACAAAATCTCTTAATTTAAACTACAGACTACACATTGATGTACTACTGTCTAATCTAGCGAAGTGCGCTTTAATTTTTTCCATAATAAGGTAAATGTCCCAATACTGGAACAAGACCCAATACTGGAACGATTTGATAATCATTATATTATGTTTTAACTCGTACACGATGAAATTAAATAAAACTTTCTTTAATTAAAACCTTAATCTTTTAGTTACAAAATAGGATATAAAATAGATTTTAGGATACGTCCGAAATATGAAAAAAAATGTTAATTATAGCAATAGTCTCGGATCCATGACTTTTTCATGTCTCTTAATGGTTTTGTTAAGAAATCAGTCAATGGTCTTAAGCTTATAGAAAATGTATAAAATTACTTTTTCATAATTTTTTTTTTTTTTTTTTTGTATATGCATCTTGAATGACATAAAATTCAAGAAAACATATTAACAATATGAAAAAAATAGTATTACTATATTAATTTTACTGTTCGTCTATTGGTACAACAAAATGACCCCGTGTTTAGTACCGAAACAGTCAGTCATATTACTAATTTATATTATTAATATTACTAATTTTATCTATAGACATTAACGGTGAGTTTTATTGACTGGCTAAATCAAATGCAATATTAATTATTACTGGAGACTTAATATTTAATTCAGTAAGTACGATTGTTATAAAAGATGCATTAAATATAGATAAACTCTGATTTAAATAAAAAAAAATCAATTTTTGTGATTAATTTTTTTTTCAATCATTTTTATAGTATAACCTCAAATAATTTGTTTTGTTAACAAATTTGTTAACAAAAGAAATTTCTATTCTTCAGTTCGAAATATTTATTTTTTATTAAATATTTAATCATTTAAAAATTTTAAGTGCATTTTACATTAATATTATTCAATAATTGTTAATATTTTCACTATGAATAAATACACATCAGTGCAAAAAATAACTCATTTTATTTACTGTTCCGGTATTAGGACAACCGAATTCCAGTATTGGGACAAGGCTATTTCAGCGTTCCGGCATTGAGTCTTTGGGGTGTCATAGAAAAAAATTTTTTTTTTTTTTTAGTAAATTTAAGAAAAATTAACTAATTTGATTATTTTTTAACAGGTAAACGTCTATTCTATATGATGTAATAAATTAAAGTCCTCCCAGAGAGTAAATCGCCGTCGGGAATTGTCGGAAATTTTCGGTTTGTAGTGTTAATGTGTAGTAACGGCGTGAGATTAGACTTGTTTTTCCATAGTGGGGGTAAAAACCGACGGCGACTTACTCTCTGGGAGGACTTTACTTTGGTTCATAATCTATTTGAATATTTTTAAAGCGATAAAAATCAGACACTTACCCTTCGTCGTTCCGGTATTGGGCTATTTACCTTATTCGTTTGTTTAAGAGAAAAACTCAGCTAAAGTTCGTGATTACTGTATTAGCGCAATAAAGATAACACTCTTCGCTCACTCGGGCGCGAGAGAGAAAAAAGTAAGAACCCCTGTTAAAGATAAAAAAAACATTCTTAACATTAAAACTCCTCACATAAAATTATTTTACTCCATTGATCGGCATCGATAAAAACTGGGGGCTAAAAGAATTTTTGTTTATTTATGTATTTATTTATTTATCCATGACAATTTATTTAAAAACTTCTGTTAGTCTTATCAACAGTACTATAGTGGACTGACTTAAGATTAGATCTGAAGAATCATGCACGTATATTCCAGACCTTTTGCTATTGAATATTATAATGCCATTCATGCAATTTTGTATGCAACACTCGCATAAAAATTATCTTAATGATTCATATACCTTTCTTGCGATAGCTTTGTGTGTTACATTATTTCATCAACTATCATTGTTATTCTGCTCGTTCTGCTCTATCGGCTGCCATGTAGTGGTTTATTGGTGCTCACTTAAGATATATGCGCCAAAATTTAAAACCTTATAATTAATGAACTAACTTTCGAAATGACTGCCATGGTGAGATTTATTTAAAAATGCTAGTGGTTTTAAAGTATGTCTAAGTTGATTTTAATTACTTTTTCTTAAACTATTGATTAATAATTTGAAATCGTACACTGTAATGTGCTGGTGTATAAGCATAACTTTTTACCACCTTCTGATTTATAAGTGTCATCACTTACGCACCAACTGTTTTTATCGGCTTGTACTTTTTGTCATCAGTGGAGTAAGGTTGACTTATCTATGATATCTCTTCTTAAATAACAGCTTTTAAAGCTTCAGGGCCGATGAGATTTTCAAATAGATCGATTCTCTAGTATTCAGAATATTCGAGAAAAATAACAATTTTTTTTAACTTCCCGCTAAGAAATTTGAAAACTCAAAAAATGGAAGTTATTGGTTTTGGTCCGATTTTCAGAAAACGGGTTTTCAACAGATCTTTAAGTTTTGAGGTACTAGGATTCTTTTCTGACTATTTTGAAGAAGATTTCCGAGTGTATGCGTGTGTGTACGTACGTATGTATGTATGTAAATATTCTATAATTTTTGAACGGACTAACCGATTCAAGTCGTTGAGATGGCATTCGAAGCGGCTAATTAGGTCCTACAGTCTGTAAATAATTAAACTTAATCAGTACAGTATGTTCGGAGTTATTTAAAAAATAAAATTTTTAAAAAATATTACGCACATACACACACATCATTCTGAAGATGTCAAAATAGCGTTCTAGAACCTTCAAACGTCGACATCTGATAAAAACTCGATTTTTGAAAATTTGGGTGAAAACTAAGTTCCCGAATTTTCGCAAGTTTGCAATGTTCTTAGCGAGAAGTTAAAAAACCTTCAATGTACTATTTACTTGCTGTATAGTAAATTTATAGTTGATTCACGGTTTATTGATGGTAACACTGAAACCACAAAAGCTCTATTGAGTCTTTCAATCAATGTAGTATACTGAGCGCACTGGCGTATTTCGGTTTTCGAGACTGATTTTTATTTATTTATTTACTTCTGGTATATATTCTATAGAGGAGCAAAAGCTCCTGTGCATAGACACCAGGAAAAGAGTATAATACATTTGAAATTTGTACAAGATATTTTTAACAAGGTAGTGTACAAAGTATAAAGAAAGAATAGCTAATATTACTTATACAAAGTCATTACAATTAACAAACTTAATCACATTAGATTAAAATAGTTCTAATCCACCTCACAATATTCTTTCTCAACCTCTTATTATAATTAAGAGCTTTCAGATTATTGGGAAGTAAATTGAAATACTTTATTGCAGCGTAAAACGCATTCTTAGTACTCAATGTTTTTTTAATTTTTGGTAAAGTTAGCTGTCTTGATCGTGTATTTTTCATTCTGTCAGAGTACATCGTTTTACATTCCGAAAAATAGTAAGTTAAAGCTTGCACAACAAAAGACTGTCTAATTTTCAGTGGTACTAACATTTCATCAGCAATTTTCAATTTATTTAACAATTTGTTTTGAAGGTTGACTATAGGTTTTAAGGTGTTATCATAAGCACCTCCCCATGCAATAATTCCATAGTTTATAACACTTTCAAAAAGGCCATGGTATATGATTTTTAGTATAGCTGAGTGTATCCAATTACTTAATTTATAAAACAGAAAAGTAAAGTACTTAACTTTTTTTAATAACTCAGTTATATGATTGCTCCATTTCATATGACAATCAAAAACAACACCTAGATATTTACAGCTTTCAACTCTTTTCAACTCACTATCTTTAATATATAAATGAAAATTCTTTGGTACGCTATCAGTATAACAACCAAAAGTAATAAAAGTTGATTTATCAACATTTAGCGTTAGCTGATTAACTTTTAACCACATATCAAGCTTATTTAACCAGTCAGATAAACATTCGGACACCTCTTGCCAGTTACTACCACTACACAAAATCGCAGTATCATCAGCATATGAAACTAGAGCATTTTTAGGTACAACATTAAAGATATCATTTATATACATTATAAAGAGAAGAGGCCCTAAGAAGGTTCCTTGGGGAACCCCAATTTTTACCATTCGATAATCACTAGCGCAATTATTTATTCTAACACACTGCTCTCTGACTGATAGATAACTTATAATCAATTTATGAGGTAAACCTCGTATTCCCATGCGCCACAATTTATCTAGTAAAATATTATGCTTCACTGTATCAAAAGCTTTAGCAAGATCAAGGAAAACCAAGACAGTTGCCAAATTTTTGTCTAAATTATTGTATATAAAACTGGAGGTAAATGAGAGAGCATCATCAGTACCTCTGTTCTTCATAAAACCAAATTGTTTACAAGAAATCAAATTATTGCTGTTAGTGAAATCATACAATCTTACATAAATAATTTTTTCAAAAATTTTAGCTAAATTAGATATTAGGGAAATAGGCCTGTAATTTGTTGCCAAATGTTTATTACCAGATTTAAAAATTGGTATGATTTCAGCTTTTTTCAGAGCGTTTGGCCATATAGCTTTGCTAATACATGTGTTAAATATAAATTCTAAAGGCAAGCTTATATCTGTAGCTATACATTTAATTACTTTACTGTGAATATTATCAACTCCACCAGCTTTATCTTTCATTTCATTAATTAGTTTTTCAATTTCAGCCTTATTTGTTGGTGATAAAAAAATACTATTACAGTTATGCTCTACAGTACTTTCTACATTTAATTTCTCTTTATTACCCAGTTTGTTAGCTAGTTTATTGCCAACATTACTGAAAAATTCAACAAAATTGTCTGCAATAGCTTTTTTATCAGAAACAATCACATCATCATTATCGATTAAATAATCAATATCTTTAGTAACACAACCTTTACCTAACTTACAGTTAACATAATTCCATAATTTTTTGCTATTATTAGAAAAATTTCTTACTTTATTGGATTCAAAATTACTTTTAGCTAGTTTAATTGATTTATTAAGAATTTTGCAATAGTTAGTATACTGTTTTTTATGTTCCGCATTTTTCCTATCTAGATTCCAGATATAATATAAGTTTTCTTTAGTTTTACACGAGACCATGAGACCTTGAGTTATCCATTGACTGCGCGGTTTAGTTTTATTATTTTTTCTGGGCTTGAGCTTGGCATCACTTACTAGTGTTTTAATACTGTCAGTAAGTGCAACGAAAAAATTATCAGGGTCCTGTATTTCCAGCAAGAATGACCAATTAAAATTACTATTAAGGTTCCTAAGATGATTGTAATTAATTCCACCTATTTCATTATTACACTTAGTATCGTTTTTACCACTTGTATTATTTTTGTGAAAGTTAATACTTACAAAAATTGGGTAGTGATCAGTAAAAGTATTAGAGTACGTAAATGATTTGAGATTGCATAGGTTGGATTTGATGTAAAAATTATCAATACAGGTTCCACCAGAGTCATTTGGCCTGGTGATTCCACTGAAATACGGGAGGTATCCACAATCGAGAAAATTTGACAGGAAATCATTTGCTAAGTGATCCGTTGTGATCAAATTTATATTGAAGTCACCAACGATGGCATGATTTTTACCATGACTCTTTAATTTAATGTAATCATTTATAGCGTTAACAAAGTCTTCTTTATTCACATCATGACAGCGATACACACCGGATATTTTAAAAACTTTATTATTATTAAGTTTTATTTTGGTTGAGACAAGCTTAACATGCTCCAATTCCTCAATTATGGTACTGGATTGTAGTGTTTTTTTGACGTACATAACCACACCATCAGCTTTATTTCTATTACCATGATTATAAAAAGAATTGTATCCATCTAGGACAAAGAAAGTGAAACACGGCAGTTGCCAAGTCTCCGTGCATATAATAACATCAGGCTTGACGCTTAGGTTGTGTAAATATAACTCAAGATTTTCAAAGTTCGCATTCAAATCTCTGACGTTTAAATGTAAAAACAATAGGTCATCTTGACAGAGATAATCATTTAAGCTACTGAGATCATAGAAATTTTCTTCAATGTAGGCATCATTATCCTCCATTGATGTAATTATTGGTTAAGACTATTATATTTACTTTCTACATTACCAATTGAATTAGGTAATGTAGGTTTAACAGGATAATCTATTTCATCGATAATCTTATTCAGTTTGTACTTGAGGTATTCACAGCACACCTCAGTAGCACAGTGATCAGTAGCTCTATCTTTCTTAAATTTTTCATTGTAAAATACACAGTTAGAACACTTTTTAGTTTGACTAGTACACATTTTTGTAGTATGATTACCCGCACAGATTAAACAGATATCCTCATTATTACAAGTCTTATGCTTGTGATTGGCTCTTCCACATTTATAGCACAAGTTCAGGTTGAAAAAATCATAGATTTTACAGCACTGATGTCCAATGTAAAGTCTAAAGCCATTATTTCTAAGATGCAGATATGACTCGGTTGTTAGTTCAAGAATTAATGTACGATAATCCGCACGACTTTTATAATCAGCACAAACATTAAACGCACCGTCTATTTCAAGAAAGTTTCGATGGTAAATATCATCACACAATTCTTCCTTAGTCATGTCAGTATCAACATTGATAACCTTAATTTTCGGAAGCTTTAGATGCTCCAATTCAACACTAAAATCATTTCCAAGTTTATCACTTAACACAGACCTGGCTCTAGTCACGTCCATATTGTTTTTACATGTTATAGCTACCTGGCCATCTCTATTTTCTTTAACTCTGTTTATAGGAATTGCTAAATCACTAGTTAATTTACTTTTAACTGTAGCAAGGGTTTGTAGGTTGTTTTTATTATCTTTCGGTTTAACGTAAATATTGGGAACTCTATCAGCTTTTTTTGGTTTATTTTTTGTTACACTAGCATATGACACATCATTTACTTCCTCTTTCGCCTTATTAACAATAATATTCAACAGTTTGTTCTTATCCTTTAATTCTGTGTTTAATTCTTTCAACAGTTCATTTTCCATCCTTAACATAGACAATTCATCATGCACATCAGCATCAGTAGGTTCCTGATTGCTTTTTGAAGAGTTTAAGGATAAATTATGACATAATTCATTACGCAGTTCCTCTTTATGACACAATTTAATTTGTGCTATTATTTCTCTAGCATTTACATCCAAAGTGTTTAGATCCACGTTTACTTTGTTGGTTAGGATGCCCGTCTCATGATTTGGACATATTACCAGCATCTCACTCACGTATCTACCCTTAGAGTATTTATTAAAGTCACCTTCGTGATATACATTTTCACACACAAGACAGATAACAATTTTAGGCACTTTCAAGTTAGAATGGCACTTAAATACTTTGCACGACTCTGAACCCGATACCGGCGGGTCCGCCATCTTGGATTTTTTTTTTTTTTTTTTTTTTTTTTTTTTTTTTGATGAAACAAAAGTATTTAAATTACATTGTTTACTTTATATTGTCCGAATATTTTATTTTGAGAATTTCGTATTTGGAACTATCAGACTGGATTTTTACGCAGAAGTTATTCTCAATACTTCTTAAAACATCGCAATAGTAGAAAATTTTAAAATAAACCCGTTATGGAACCTCGTTATTTAGTGTGAATTGCTGTTTACACAATGTGTGTTATGATTATTCAAAAACGTTAGCTAATTTTTTCATTATGATTAATAACGGTTTTTAACATTTTTTTTGATATAACAACCTTTTTTTTAGTAATGACCTAGATTTTCCATTGATACAGATAACAAAGTTAAATAACTGGATACCCATCAGAGGATTTTCTAGTTTCAAGTTTCTCCCTGGTTCTGAAGATAGAATAATAATCGCATTAAAAACTGAAGAATTCCAAAGTCAAACAGCAAGTTATATTACAGCTTTCACAATTAACGGCGCGGTGCTTATGCCTGATTTGAAAATTGGTGATTATAAATTTGAAGGATTTGAATTTGTATAACTTACGCTAAGATTATTAATAAAAAATATAAAATACGAAAAAATCAATAAAATGAATGAATTATATTTATTTACTACTAATAATAAATACATAATTTATGCGTTATAAGGTGTTATAGTGATCCTGTAAATATAATGTGAGAATCAACTGATACTTCCGACTAGCTCCAAAACTTCTTAATGTCTTTTAACTTGATAAGTTTAAAATTACTTCAGAGATGAATGAATTTATTTTAAGACGTACAGATATATTATAGCAAATGTTAATTCATGTTAAATGTCATTCTGAAAATAGTCAGAATGGCTTCTTAAGATCTCATAACTTTCACACCCGATGAAAACTCGATTTTCGAAAATCGGGGTTAAAACAATAACTTCCTGAATTTTTGAAAATTTTCAATTTTCTTAGCGAGAAGTTAATAATTTTTTATATAGTCTATTTATAGCTATTTAAGTTTTAAGAATATATATACATATTTGTGTTTTGTAAACTTACAAGATTTAAAAAAAGTAAATATTAATTTTGTTAAGAAAAAAAACCTATCAGCATTATTTTTACATTATATGTTGTTATATCTTAATCGATATCAATATATATATATATATATATTCTCTACAAATTATTATCAGTAAAGTTTTTTCAAATTCCGCATTGTTTTCTATTTATTTTTATTTTAATTTCAAGCTCTTAAAAAAGTGGTTCTGATCGATTTCAAGAGCTCGAAGTTAAAATGGTAATAACTAGAAAACAATGCGGAATTTGAAAAAACTTTACTGATAATAATTTGTAGAGAATAAAATTTTCAACAAAAAAAATCTTACAACATTTTGTGATAAATCTGATAGTTTCGCCGGAAAAGTGAAAAGATCTCCAACTTTACTTCGAGCTCCAATAACTTTTGAACAGGTGGATTTATCGAAAAATGCTTATAGACCTTTTTTGTAGGGCGTTCAATTTCCTACAAAAATTTGTATTGATCTATTCGATCTATTGATTTGTTAGAGTTAACAATACTTAAAGCTAAAAAAAATTATTCCCGTGTTATTCGAATGGGAAAATCGAATTTTTCAATGAGCTAGGTCTGTAATCGACATAGAATTTTTTTTCTTGCGCGAAAATTTTTTTTTTGTGTTGAACTATGATTTTTTCCACATGCACTTAAAAAAAAAAATGTTGCTCCGAAATGAAGCACCCTAATATATATATATATATATATATATATATATATATATATATATATATATATATATTAGGGTGTCCCAAAAAAAACAAATATTTTTTTTTTAACCTCTTATGGGCTCAAAAGTTACTTTATATTATAAAAAAAATCCTCACCAAATTTCAGCAAGATCTTTCAATTGAGCTATCACAAAGGGGGGTCCCCTTTCCCGTTTAAAATACACGTGAAAATTTTTCATTTTAGTTTTTCCGTTATTAAGACTATGAAAAAAAATTTTTATTGAATTCCGCCTAGTATTATTTTGTAGGAAATTAAATTATCTACAAAAAAGTGCTGATGCATTATATACGTCAAACGAACTGGAAAAAAGTTACGGGGCTTCAAAGATCGACAAAAATTTAGTTTCCTCAGTGTTAAATTTTTTTTTATTATTTTTCATTTTTATTTTATCAAAAAAATTTTTTTTTAATTTTGACAACCACAATCTTATAGGAAATGTAATTCCCTGCAAAAAGTATCTGATATCATATATACGTCAAATAAATGAGATAAAAGTTACAGGGCTTTAAATGTCAGCGAAAAATGAAGTTCACTTTTTGTTACCATTTAAGTTAAAAAAATTAATTGTAAGGGTCTGCCCCAGCTTCCCCGTACCAGGAAGTTCGGACAGTCCTTCTTAGTTACTCGTGTATGCGTTGAGCACTGGGTTCTGAAATACCTAGTATGACTGAGTACGCAGCCTGATTACAGGATAGAGGAAATGGTGTAATGAATTTATTTTATAGTGTGATTCTCTTTATTATAATATTATTTTATTGATTTTATTAATGTTTTCTTTATTTAACAAATCTAAGCGACTGAACATGTGTGTTTGTACATTCGAAAAATATTAAAGAATTATTATAGTTAGTACGTAAGTATAAGATCCTAGGTCTGATCTCATGAGTAATATAATCGATTAGAAAAATTTATTTTATACAATATTACTATTTCTTGTGATAAAATTTAACAGTTTAAATAATTTATCTTAATCATTTCAATCAACAAGTCAAAATGAAATTTCAAGATTTATATATATATATATGGTCCAACAAATTAAAAGAGAAATAAAATTTAACAAAATTTTAAATATATATAACACCGCGTTTGGCAAACTTCTAATTAAATACATGTAGACTTACATCGATGATCTCTTAAATTACATAGGACATCTTGAGCGTGGACTGCAACATACTTGATTGACCCTTTGACAAGACTATTGGCGAAGACTCGACATTATGGCACTGATTTTATTACACAGATTTAAAATAAAATTTCTTAACTGACTAGACTTTTACAACAAATAAACTGACTAGACTTTTTCAATAAATAAACGGACTTGGCAATAAATTAACGGACTTTAGAATACAACAAATGGACTAGACTGGACTAGTACAAAAGATCGACAGCAATGTGTGCTTAGTGAGCTGGAAAGTGGAGAGTAAGGACCTCGCTAGGCGTCTTCAGCCCTTCTCTACACCTCCCAGCTAATTGATAGATGCTAAGTGTATGCTAACTGCAAGCTAACTGAGTTCATCGCCAATTACTCGCCCTTATATATCCACAAAATTCGAGGGGTCATCCACGTGACCGCGTCTGAACTTCCGTCTAAGATGTCTGGCACACTGACCCATGGGCCTCTTTCGGAGTCTCAGTGAACTGGGTAGCGAATATGCGTTGATAAGGGTGGTGTGTGAACTGAGGGGCTCCCTGAAATGGCGCGGCCGATTTGAGTAGTCGAACCTCTAGCTGCCCCGTTACATAATATATTTTAAACTTCATTTTTCGTTGACATTTAAAGCCCTGTAACTTTTATCTCATTCATTTGACGTATATATGATATCAGATACCTTTTGAAGGATATTAAATTTCCTGCAAAAACGTGCTTCTCAAAATTAAAAAAAAATTTTTTTGATAAAATAAAAATGAAAAATAATAAAAAAAAATTTAACACTGAGGAAACTAAATTTTTGTCGATCTTTGAAGCCCTTTAACTTTTTCCCAGTTCGTTTGACGTATATAATGCATCAGCACTTTTTTGTAGAGAATTTAATTTCCTACCAAATTATACTAGGTGGAATTTAAAAAGAATTTTTTTTCATAGTCTTAATAACGAAAAAGTAAAAGAAAAATTTTCGCGTATTTTTTTAATGGGGAAGGGGGTCCCCCTTTGTGATAGCTCAATTTTAAAGATATCTGGCTGAAATTCGGTGAGGTTTTTTTCCATAATATAAAGTAACTTTTAAGCCCATAAGACGTTGAAAAAAAAAACATTTGTATTTTTGGGACATTCTAATATATATATATATATATATATATATATTAGACTGTGTCAAAATAAGTTTTTTTTTTTTTTTCGTTTGAACGTATCTTAAAAGTTTCTTCAATATGAAAAAAAAATTCTCCTAAAGTTTGAGCTCAATATCTCAAAAATTGAGCTGGCGCTAAGGGGGTTCTCCTTTTCCATTTAAATAACATTGTAAAAGTTTTATTTTTTTATTTTTAAAATAACTACACGAAGAAATTTTTTTTTTTAAATTTGCTCTTGACTACCTTATAGGAAATTTAATTATGTACAAAATTGTCTATGTCCTCCTATTCGGCCCTCTGTAACTTCGTTTCTGTTGAGTTTAGAAAAAAAATGGACATAGACAATTTTATAAAGAATTAAATTTCCTATAAGATAGTCGAGAGCAAAATTGGAAAAAAATTTTCTTCGTGTAGTTATTTTAAAATTATAAAAAAAAAAAATTTTACAATGTTATTTAAATGGGAAAGGAGACCCCCCTTTGCGCCAGCTCAATTTTTGAGATATTGAACTCAAACTTTAGGAGAATTTTTTTTTCGTATTGAAGAAACTTTTAAGACACGATTAATCGAAAAAAAAAAAAAAATTATTTTGAAAGTAATATATATATATTAGGGTGTGCCAAAAAACGAAGATATTTTTTTTTTTTTGTTTTCACCCCAAAATATCTCAGAAAATGTCCCAACAAAGCTCCTGTTAAAAGCGGAGCTCAAAATTCCAATCCTAAGAGGTCCTCCATCGCATGTTAAGTTTTCCCGTTTAAATAACATGGGAAACGTGGTTTTTTATTACTTTTTTGTCCTGCAAACTATGAAAAACTTATTTTTCGAAAAAACGAATGAATGGACCTTTTTTATTAATAAATTTGCTACAAAAAATTTCATTGAGTCGAATTTCTATCTCCAATATTTGATTTGTTGTATAGCTTTGAAATTCAAATTCCCGGTTTTTTGCATTTTTTAGCTGAACTTAGAGTTAGACAAAAATTTTAAAAGGCAAATTTGTAGTGCGTTCAAAATTCTATAAAAAAGTTCCGGTCAATTTTTTCATATCATCAATAACAACAAAGTTACAGGCTCATGAATATTTATTTTTTCAAATTTTTGCTTTTACGAACTGAAATATCGATAATGAAACAAAAAATTAATGAGCCTGTAACTTTGTTGTTATTGATGATATGAAAAAATTGACTAAAACTATTTTATAGAATTTTGAACGCACTACAAATTTGCCTTTTAAAATTTTTGTCTAACTCTAAGTTCAGCTAAAAAATGCAAAAAACCGGGAATTTGAATTTCAAAGCTATACAACAAATCAAATATTGGAGATAGAAATTCGACTCAATGAAATTTTTTGTAGCAAATTTATTAATAAAAAAGGTCCATTCATTCGTTTTTTCGAAAAATAAGTTTTTCATAGTTTGCAGGACAAAAAAGTAATAAAAAACCACGTTTCCCATGTTATTTAAACGGGAAAACTTAACATGCGATGGAGGACCTCTTAGAATTGGAATTTTGAGCTCCGCTTTTAACAGGAGCTTTGTTGGGACATTTTCTGAGATATTTTGGGGTGAGAGCGAAAAATAAAAAATATCGTCGTTTTTTGACACACCCTAATATATATATATATATATAAGTAAAGTGTGTTTTTTATGTCCGGCCTATTCTCCATAACCACCCACTGCCACCCACTCGTGGTTGCAGTGGTAGATAGCCCTTGGTCTGCACTTGCAAGTAAGGGAGTTTGCGACGGTGGGTGGATGTAGGTGGTAAAAATGTGTGACTGAAATTGGTTTAGAATGTTCTAAATTGTTCTGAAAATTTCAAGAATGATCTGGGAAGTTCTGCAATATATCGAAATTATTAAAAATAATTCTTGTCGGTCTAGAATGTTCCGGATTATTCTAAAAAATTCTAGCAGGATTTGGAAAATTTTAAAATATTTTTAAATCTTTAAAATCACTCAATAGTATATTCCACATCTAGGGAAGTAAAGTAAGAAATGTCTCAGATCACATATAATTGTTGGCCGAGGCGAAGCCGATTTCTAACTTTACTTCCCTAGGTGTGTAATATACTATTTCTCCTCGACGGAGGCAGAAAGCGGCAACTTCGTTTTGCACAGCGGGACGAAAGTTGACGCTTTCCGCCCGGAGGTGAGAAAAAAATTATTCTAATTAGTGTAGAATGTTTTGGATTGTCCTAAAAATTTCCAGACACATTTTGAATGCTCCATATTGCACTTAGTTGATTTGAAGCAATTAAAAATTATTCGAATGTGCCTAGAACGTTCCGGATTGTTCTACAAATTGCTTGGATGATCTAGAAAATTCTGAAATATATTTAAATTATTAAACTCATCCAAAAATTATTTTAATCAGTCAAGTATGTTCTGGATTGTTCAAAAAATTTCTAGACACATTTGGGATGCTCCAAATCGCACTTAGTTGGATTAAATCAATTACAAATGATTTTTATTCGTCTGGAATGTTCTGAATTGTCTTTGAAATTTTGAGAATTATTTAGAAAACTTCAAATTATACTTAGTTATTTAAATCTCATAAAAATGATTCCAATTTGATTGGAAAGTTTTGGATTGTTCTAGAAATTCGATAACATTCTGTAAAGTTCTCTGTATTTAGGTAAATATTTTAAATTAGTTCAAAATTATTTTATCGGTCTAGAACGCTCTAGATTGTTTTAAAAAATTTTTGAAAAATTCTACAGTATACTCAAAAGTTGTTGATTACACGAATATGATCCGAACAACCTGATCGGAAATCATTCTAGGACAATAAGAATTAATTTTAAGTGATATTCGACATTCAAATATTTTAAAACTTATCAAATCGTTTTCGAAATTTTTAGAACAGTCTAGAAAATTAAATACATAAACAAGTACGCTACCAAAAAATAATTCAGCGAAGCGGGTGTTCGCAGCTAGTTACTATTATTTGTATATAACTTTATTGTGAACTTGGAATAATATTAGTTTGAGGTAGTAATAAGTAAATTTAATTTAATACATTTAATTAGATTCAAAAAAATTTTTATATTACGTGATTTTTCGTGACGGTCAAAAATGACCTCATCGGTCAGACTCACATGACTAGCGACAATCTACTATCGCAACCTGTTGCCGACTTTCTGGGAAATTGTAGCTGCCCTGATAGCCACCCTAACCGTAAGTTAACTACAAGCTACTGCCGTATTTTAAAAGGTAACTTGAAAGTTAGTGTTGGAGAGCAAGCAGTTACCTTTAAGTTGACCTTTTAATTGACTGTAACTTTTTATTCAATTTGACTACAGGTGTTACTGTCAGACAATGACGTTAAGTTGATTGAAAGTTTCACTTCAAATTAACGGTAAGTTTTTCTGGCAAGTTACATTCAAGCTACTGCCGTATTCTGAAGCGAACTTAAAGGAAAGTATTATCCAGTCAAGCTTGCCAGAAACTTTCTCGCTAAGGCTGGGCCGCACGTAACGAAATCCTGAATTGAAGAATTCTAATTATTTATTAAATAATTGTCATAACAGCAATTTTCTTAGCTTCCGACTAGAAGCCGAAGACGAACATCCTCGGAAGATTTTCATCATTCGAGTCCCATAAATATTCCAAAAGTAATTAGAATTCTTAAATTCAGGATTTCGTTAGGTGCGACCCAGCCTTAAGTTAGCAGAAAATGTTTCACTGCAGAACTTGCATAGCAAGGTCTGGCTATCAGGGATAACTTTTTCGCCGATAATGGAATGCCAACTTTTTTGCTACCGTTTTCACCAAATTGACCACTATTAGTTGTCTAGTTGTCGTCAACTTGTGGAAATGCCAATATTTGCATTTGGTTTGGTGGTAGATATGTCCAATTATCGGTATTTTCCTGTTGCCAATTTTTTCAGAAAGTTGGTGACGAAAAAGTTGGCATTCGACTAGTTGATGGAAAGTTGGCCTTCAATTTCCTCAGAAAGTTGTTGATAGGTTGGGGTGCCGTGATTTTATCCTAATGACGATAATATTGCAGAAGCAAAAATTGTAGGTAGATGTAGATACTTTTTAATGTAGTACTACAGTGAGCACGGCCTGATAGCCACCTTAACCGTAAGTTAACCAAGCTACGACTGTCTTCTGAAGCCAACTTAAAGGAAAGTTTTGGAGAGCAAGCAGTTACTTTTAAGTTGACAGTAAATTGTCTGTAACTTGAATTCAATTGACTCCAAGTGTTACTGTCAGACAATGACGTTAAGTTGATTGAAAGTTTCACTTCAAATTGACGGCAAGTTTTTTTGTCAAATTACATTCAGATGATGGCCGTAGATTTGCATCAACTTGCACGCAAGTATTATCAAGCCAAGGCTTACGAGAAACTTGTCGTTAAGTTAGCCGAAAATGTTTCACTGCAGAATTTGCTGAGCCATTACCCCAATAGCAGTTTGCTTTAGCATAAGTTTATTTTACAAGAGTTTCGTTGAATTTTTCGTCAAATTTCCGTCAACATCGGACTTTTCCATTTTTTATGGATGTAGTACTTTAGTGGGTGCCATTAGATAGCCCTAAACGGACATCTGGACAACGTACTACTGTGGCAAAAACGACATCTAGGAATCGTGATAATGTACCAACGCTACATCTGGTAATAGCGACATTCGTCCAGCGTGACATTTGTCCTACATACTATACGGAAACTGTGACACTCATGCAAGTGCGACAACTGAAACATACGACATGTAGACAAGTCGACACTTTGCCAACGTGACATTTGACAAACAGGACATTCATCCAGTGTGACATTTGGCAAAGTCGACAAGTGTCTTACGTGACGTTTAGGAATATGGACATCTTAACACAAGGACAATTGTACATTGTGACAATTGGAAAATGTGACTTTTGGCAATGTTACCAGTCGGTTACAAAGGACATATGGATAGCGTGACAGTTGACCATAGTGACATTTGTGAAAAGGTACATTCGGACAAATAATTATTTCTACTTACCAACAATGAACTTATAAGAAATCAGCAGATAAATTAGATTTCTTATGGTAATAAAACATAGAAAGAGAGAAGACATACATTTTAAATGAAACTCCAACTAATGCAGCCAAAAGATTATTTCGATTTGTTTTATAAATTTTAGGGCACAACTTATTAATTTATTTATTTAGAAAAAATGCTAAAACATGGTTTTAGTTTAACTTGAAAATTAATATATGCTTTCTTTTATTACGAATTAATTACAGCAAATAGTGTTCATGTGTAATAAATATATTTATAATTTATTGTTTCCATTGAATTGTAATAAATAAACACGAAATATAAAAATGTATTTGATCCTAATCGAATATATTAAATTAAATTTACTTTCTATTATCACTAACTGAAATTAATATTATTCGACTGTAAATAAGAAAATATTATACAATTAATGGTAATTAAAAATAATCTCGTAATATAAATTTATTTTTAATCCAATTGAATATATGAAATGAAACTTATACTTACCACTATTTATACCAATTATATTCTGATCAATTATGTAATACTATACAAATAAGAGTAACGAGCAACTTGCAGTCACTATGTGACTGCCCAAATATCACTACTAAATATATAAAATATGCAGAAAAAAAGGATTTCTTGCTGCAAAAAATTTTAATTTGCACCAAGAAATTTTATGCATTATAAATTAAATACAAAAATTGTCTTGAGGCGAAAATAGATTTTTTTGGTCAAGAAATAATTCCTTGTACCAAGTAATTTTTCTAGTTCTAAATAAATTTTTGTTTTCAATTCAGAATGAAAAAAATTTCTTGGGGTAAGTAAAAATTTTTTTTTAGGCGAGTAAAGATTTTTTGTGTCAATGAATCATTTTTTTTTCTATGCACATTTTTTTAGCTTTGAGAAGCTTCCTAAAACCAAAAGGGCGTATAAAAATCTGTCATTTTGGAATAAGTAACGCGATATAAATAATATATTCAGTAACATTTAGTCATATTTAGTGACAGAATAATTGAAGTATTAATTTATTTAAAGAAAATAAATACGATCGTTTTTTTTCTCGCGTAATTTAAATGTAATTCGAATGATACAGATAAATCTATTTATCTCAATACTTGGCAATCAAAAAGAGTTTAAACTATGAAAAGGCACAAATTCAAGTCAAAATCTTTCTAACGATACCAAATTTAATAACATTAACTAATTCTATTATATAGATATGTCAGGAACAAAATTTTCCTTATTCTCTTAATAATATAGATTAGGATATAGCTTAATTATTAATATAAAAAATAATGCTAAAAAGTTTTTTGTTTTAGGAAAATTAATATTTATTATTTTATAAAAATGTTGGAAGGTTAAAAACACACAATTATAATTTTTTTTTTAAACTTAAATTGCTATAAACTCACAATATACAAAAAAAATTAACAATATAATATCTAATAACTGACAATATAAAAAAATTTTTAGTTTGAATATTTAGATAATTTATCAGTAAAATTGTTATAAAAATGTATTTCTTTTGTGAATAATTTTTAATTTTCATTATAGCCGTATTTTTTATTTTCTGTTTATTTAAGGGCATTTTCCGATAGAGCTCCCCACTTTTTAAAATATTCAATGACCTTGACTTGTTATAACAGTATTAAAATTTAATTAATTAATTTTTAAAAAATTGAAGCATTAATTGAAAATATAACAACGCAGTTACAATTTTGCCGAAATATAGATTTTTAAAAAAATTACTCACAGTTAAAATCAATAAGGAGTTAAACGAAATTTATTAAATAAATTTTAGCCAAAAAATTTGACATTCCAAATTATAATATTAACATGAAGACTTTACTGAAATTTATTTAACGAATTTTGTTTAACTCCCAATTGATATCAAGTGTAAATATTTTTTTTTTTTAATCTATGTCTTGGTGAAATTGTAACTTCGTTGCCCTTTTTTCAATTAAAGCTTAAACTTTTTTTTAATTAATTATCGAAATTTTAATACAGTCATTACAATTGAAAGTCTTTGAATATTTTAAAAAAGTGGGGGGGGGGAACTATTTGAGAATG